>HG814302.1:0-78396 GCA_000576735.1 Penicillium fuscoglaucum FM041 | reverse complement strand
AAGTCCGGATAGATTGTCTTTTTAGTGATAGCAGTGAATTACTAGTTAATATTAAACTACTAATAACTAGAGTAAGGATTATAGGTATCGATGGTAGTAGTATATAAGATATAACGCCCCTCGAGTTCCTAGGTAAATTATAGAAATTACTTAGAGATTATCTAATCTATAATATAGTTAATCTTATAGTTAGTATAAGCTCGGGTAAGTTTATATAGTATCAGATATATAATATATAACTAATAAATTAGGGGGGCTGACTATACTAGCTAAATTCTACTAAAGATAGCCTATCTCCTATTATACTAGTATATTTAAGACTCTTACCTATTAATACTTTTTAACTTCTAGGTCTATATTAGGCCGACTAAAAGTAGTAGTTAAGTATCTAACTAGCGATATAATATATAATAAGCGATTTCTTAAAGGTATCCTTTAAGAGACTTTACTAGAGTCTTTATTTGGTTACGTCCCTAGTATAGTATTAGGGATAAAGGTAGTACTTACTATAATATCTAGGGGGAACATATGCTTAATATTCACAAATTATAACGGCTTAGTATAACCGATAGGTATATATAATATCGAAAATGAATGCTTTACTATGTTCCTAATAGTCCTTAGGGTATATAGTAGTTCGACCTAAAAATAATAACCACAAAGCTTTGTTATAGTAAGTGTAAGTTGATATTTATAGTTCTTATATAATCTTTACTAACTTAGTTATATAAAGCTCGTATAATAACAGTAGCCCCTATATATATCTATATATAATATCTATATATTGCTTTTCTCGGCTAATTATCAGTCTAGTTTCTTTAAGCCTATTATAGTTAACGGTTAAGAGTATTAGGATGGTAGACTTAGGTTCCCTAACCCAATTAAACTTATAATATAGGAGTCTACTCGTATTTAGGACAAAAATATATCACGTGATATTGTTATCTCTCTAGGGACTAGAGAAGCCTCTAAGGACCTACCGAGAAAAAAAACTTACTCTATATAGAGACTATAGACTTCCTTTATAGACTTCCTTAATAGATATACTAGATATAGTAATATTAGAAATAGGTTAGATAAGTAATATAGGTAAGATTTCTTTTGTTTAAATATCGAGCTACTATTCCTAATTCAGCTAGACAATATTTAAAGTATACCGCTATAGAAAGAGTAAATATACCTATACCCGTAAGATTAGCTTATTAAAGTTGTAACAGCCCTATTAGTCTCTAACTTCTACTTCTAACTCGAGACTTCGCCTACCTATAATAGAGGCTTTTACTTATATAAAGGTTTAATTCAGTATCGCAGCGTCTATAAAGATATAGTCAATACTCTTATAACTCTATATTAGCCTAAGATAGAGTTTATTACTACAAACGAGACCCTTATCTCACTAGATTTATAAGGTTATTAAACATACGCCCTTTATAATAAATATATTTCCTTTTATGTCCGATACCCTACAGAAATTGTCATAATATCGCTATGCTTAGCGTAGGGTATAGAAAGGAAGATAAGCGGCTTTCCTAAAAGTATGTAATGGTTCGTAATGTAGCAGGGAATTAGCTCTCCTTTTATAGGCTATAGGAGCGACTAGAAGATCCGAGACTGCTCGATATATTCTAGATCACACAAAAGAAAATATCGGGATAGTATAGCCTCTATTCATATAAAGCGTGTAAGGAGATAAATATGTCAGGAGGCGTTATTGAATTGAATTCGCATTTACGTGTTTTAGTATCTTCATGTAGAAACCACAAGATTTAGTATGGTAACTTGGGCTATGAAGCAAAGCAACGACTAAGATAATGTTCTGACAAGCTTAAAGATAACAAAATAAAATAATATCAAACAGCGAAACCGCAAGAGACCTTCCTAAGGGGCATAATAAAAATTATGCAAGCGAAATCACATTATACAGGCACTGACAGAACCACAACCAAGACTTTGCTCAAAGACTTCCCTGCATTACTTTGGCGGTGGAGGTGGGACGCCCGGCTTTTTGACGCCCGTTGTATCATATGCGCCACGTCTACAAAGGTTAGACCGGCTTGGTTAAACGCTCTAGTAAAGAAATAGAACTTACCCTCTAGGGTGAACCATAACTAGTCCCTTTGCTTGAATTGACAATTGAATGGATAGCGTATAGTAATTTAATGTGTGTTGTGAAAACCCTAGCTCCTTTTTAAACGCAGTATTTTGAAGCCAAAAGGATTTATGATTCTGTGTGCGAAGCCAAGTTAGTTTATCTCTAAGAATCGAGCATGGGAATTCGCATACCTGAGGGTAAAGCAATATGATTTTGCCCTACAGGTCTAGAGAGAAGGTGAATCGAATTAGCTTTATACTATAATACACGACCGAACAATTAGTAACAATTTTTATAGCCACTATTTCATCACGTCCATCTTAGCATTGAGGGTTTACATAAGTAAAGTAATTGGATCTGCACGTGCTTAATAGTTGACGTGCATTGACCTCGCGACGAAAAAGATTAACTGGAAAAGAAGATTATCAAGCCCTTACACAAGTGGTATAAATTTTAAGATATTGGATGAGGAAAATAAAAAAATCTACTAAATACAGATTTCCGGTTATGGGTTCCTATTGATGACAAGCTCCGGTTCCATTAGATGCTTAGGTTTTCTGGTCACAGAAAAGCGTGAGACATTAATAACCACATAATAAAATGCAAAGCTGATGGAGAATCTATGGATATCCGGATATGGAGAAACTGGGAGAAAAGGGACAGAGAGGAAGAAGAGGGGGAGAGAGAAGAGAGAGCTATCTACTACTGTCTGGATCTGTCATATGTGGTGTCGCTTCCTAAGGCAGAATCAGGCACCCAATTAGAAGGGTGCTGGGTATACTTTACCTTATACTCCTTAGGGTTCCAACTTCAATGATCGGTCTCTTATCCGACCTATTTCCGCGCAGGACTTTTTTAAAGGTATCGAGGAGCGACTCCATATACAGCACCGAATAGATCTATACCAGTGATTAGCCTATCCGCGAGTATCGTCAAGTTATAATCTAGTAAATAGTCCCCGTAATCCAAAAGTTGAACACAAGTGACAATATATCGATTGGAACTGAAGAGCTAAGCTAGGCACATGAGGGAGTGTCCTTATATATATTCTTCGTTTCCTAGTCGTGCGTATACTACTAGAGTCGAACGCAGGAGTCACAGTCACGTGTCTGGTAATCCCTCAAAGGGCAATTCCTGCTGCAAATAATATTCGGTACTCCAAAGTATATACGTACGGTAAAGCAGATCATCCTGCTCACTAGGCATGATCGGGTGTTTCTGTACTTTGGAATGTTAGTATATTAGGTCGTATACGTGATCTGCTGATAGATAGATACCTTGCTATCATCTACTTCCGTTTCTACTGGCAAGTTAGACAAATCTGGATAAAGCCGGCGACCAATCTCTTAGGAACCCTAACGATATATTTAGTCTTAGATTATGTATATCATAATATATCACAGATTTACCTACCCTAAATAGGTTTGCCGAACAATAGAAAATGTCTTATCTCGGCCACCATATTGACATTGCTAATAGGCCTTTATGAGGATTTTGAACATTTTTTCTCGAATTGCAACCGGCTTGCCATCGTAACAGATCATCTTCCTATGCTTTATATAATGAATTGGTTTATTAGGATTAATTAATTATCTATTAGTATAAGCAAGACTTACATCTAATCCTACCTCTTATAGCTTAAACATCTTTTTCGCCCAAAATCTGATTTAATAATTAGTAAGATAACCAAGATTCAACTCGAGAAATCCATACCGAAACTGAGGGGATTCCACCGCTACACCTCTAGGGCTAATTAATATAGCTCTAATATTCTGGGCTCGCTTGGCGTCGATAAACGCTTTATCTTGTTTCTGGCTAGCTAGGCTCCCAATATAGCTAGAATAATAGGATTAGTATCAAGTATATTATTTGCCATGGACCACCTACTTATTTATTAGTTAATCAAACTCCTGTCGAGTAGGGAAGCTACTATCCTCTAATCGAGAATCCTTATCAGACTCCTGGCTTGAGTCTTGACTTTCAATCTCAGCTTTACCTAGATCGCCAGGCAAATACTCTAGCCCCTGAATATTATGCTATTACGGGATCAATTGCGGCGGATGATGCAGCCTAGGGTCATCAAGTATTCCTATTTTAGGAGTCGGAAATATACAAGACGGTGGATCATACAGCTGCTGAGGATAAGATCCGTACCTGTACATGTCGAAGGAATAGGGAGGGAAACCAGATCCATTTATATCATGACTCTCCAGGTGACTATACTAGCTAGACGGTGCCATTCGGTAGTCCATAAGGTATATATCATTCCCTTTATTGTACCTTATAAATCCGCTTATAACTAATTTCTAACTTAGATATCTAATATTGATGGTTACGGGAAATAGGCCGTCTCTTTTATATATAATTGGGGAAGAGTAATTAAAAAAGCACGAAGAAAAGAGGAAAGACCCTACTAAAAGTTTCGCCGGGAATTCCGTACTAAGGCTTTTTTTTCTACTCGACTAGGGGTAAAGTATTTAAGGCTAATAGTAGGTAGGAAAATGCCGACAATTATTTTTACTAGGGTAAAGATAAAAATAGAAAGCTAAAATTAAAGCATTAACCGTGGCAAATAAATATACCAGCTATTAAGTCCGAAATTGGAACTCTGTATAGCTTTCTCATCTATATTGCTAGATTCTAGATTAGGAGATGGTACAGCTATCGATTATAATCCTCTTTTAGGTGCTTTACTTTTACTCTCGATAGGACGGCTCGGGCTCCGTAGTTAACAGATAAGCCATATAAAGTCGGGATAAATTCCCGCGACCATGATGTATTCTGTACAAATGGTCTTCCTTATAAGATATTATAGCTTTTTAAATCAATCGATCCAACTATACTTTTATTACTACCCTAGGAAATGGTAGTTGAAGGTATTATATTAAGAGTAGCACGTTTATACTAAATAAGCCGTAGTTCCTCGTTATTATGCTTATGGTTATGATTTTAGCTATTGTGATTACCAATATAAGTAGTATTAGTACAGTATATTTAAAAGCCATACCTATATAGCGTGGGTTCTACCAGATTAGACCGACACAGTATAGGTTACTACTTCGCCAGTCGGGTTATCGATCACGAAATCCACTCATAACTGTAGTGATTAAAGAGAGACCTAATTAAACCGAGTGACCACAGCATATATTTCTATCAACTAAAATCCTCCAAAGCTTCTATGATTAAATCTAGACCGGCTTCTCTCGCTTTAACCTTTATTCCAATCACTTCAGCCACTCTAGCACTATCTTTCAATCCTTAAACAGCTTGGATCTTCCGAACAGCAACCTCTTCTAAACACGCCCTAGCTATTTGTAGACAGTGTTCGTCTACTAGGCGTAAATTAAACAAACAACTATAAGAACATACTATATCGACAATAGTTATTAAAAGATCCTAAGAGAGTATGCAGTCTGCCCTATGTTCTAGAGGGGCGTGTTATATGATCATTTTAAAGATTCCGACGCCCTTAGGCTCTTATTTACCAGCTGCTATAAATACAGTATCGTACTAGTCTCTATAGCTAATAGAATAGTACAAAATCTATCTAGATACGTCCATATAGTTATATATCGCAGTATATATCAAAAGATCTCCTAGAGGCTCTAAGCCACGGCTCTGGAACTAATATAACATTAGCTCTAGATTCTATTGGCTTAATAGCGTATGCTAGTTTGTATATTTATTACCGCGGTCGAGCGTTTCTAGATCTATACCTCGATGCAGTAGGTCATCTACTAGATCTACATCTATAAATCGGCAAATATTTCTTATCTCTATAGGCCTAAGAATAGTAATTATAGGTAGAAATCGAAGCCGTTCCTAGTAACTCCGAAACAACTAGACATTTAAGATAGTAAGTTGCAATATCGATTTGTATCCTCTCTTTCCTCTATTCACCACTACAGATTCGAAGAAATCTTGGATATATATCAAAAATAGTATTCGTTCTATTATAATAAGGTTCATCGATCTTTCCGTAATTAGATAGAAGCTTTACCCATCCTGACAAAATAAGGATACGCAAATCGTTTGATGGTCAAGTAGGAAGAAAAAGCACTATGTACAATTGACAATCGATTTTGAAGCTAGATCATACGGGGCAGTCATATCGATATTATACCGATAAGTCTTTATATGGTTATAGGTAGGATAGAGGTTCTAGCTAGTCTCAATTCTCTTTCGAATTAAATGGCTTTCAAAAACAGCATAGATCCTACTTTTGAAGATCGAGTCTTTCTCCTCTTAGCAAAAGGCCTAGAGAGTATGTAATATATCATATGATCTAAGCGATTCCGAGAAAAGGCTGGTCTCGATAATATGATCTATAAGCTCATTTGGTAATCTTTCGATTCTGTTCTAGGGGGTCTCTAAGATAGGCTCTGACATCTAATCAAAGTATAGCTCGGTTATGTCTTACGATCCTAAAACTCGAGGCTGCAATGACCGAAATTCTATACCCGATATAGGGGTTAGAAGCTTAAGGATACTTTCTAGCCTTTAAGATGATTATATAGAGTATGTAGACTCGGCATCCCTTATATCTTTATAATAGAAATTAGTAAGCGATGAGCTTCTCTTCGCAGTATTTTTAGTATATAACTTACGGTCTTCTTAAGCTCTCTAGGTCGGTGAGACTTCTTTAAAGAATAAAGGATGAATCCACTTTGGAAGCAGGCTTTATAGTAAGATGATAGGAAAATAATCTATCTAGGGTTTTTGGTTATAGATATTTCGGGGGATGAATAGGTCTTTATATGCTCACAACAATATCGCCAGGCACTAATAGAACTTCAACCCTGATCACAGTATGATCGATATATGAAGTTATATTCATTAACTAAGAACAAAATCTTCAGATTGCTAGACTATATGGTTTCTTAAATCAAAAAAAGACCTTATCTTAGTAATTCTATGACCACACCCTCTATTATCAAACAGAGAGAGTTGAAATCCTTACTTAGTACTCACATATTGTTTTGCCAGAACGATATGTTTGTATGATCTAGACCTATAAATGTGTAATGATATACAGCGGCCCATATAACATCAGTTTGTTGTTTGGTGCGGTTTCCGCGCCTGGCTATAAATATGAAGGTTATAGGAAAAAAACGAGGACTGAGTAATAGAGTCTCTTATAGACACTTATCACTTTCATATTATTCATGGTTTATACGAGAAGGTCCCTCCGACTAAAAGACTCTGTCTAGTTGTGTCCCTCCTTCTATCTATACATTGCGCCCTTATACCTCATATTATATCCTAACTACCTATTATATACGTAAATCTAGGCATATATTATATAAAGTGAAAACTAATATGATATATTGTTAGGATATCCTTATAAGAAAATGGGAATTTGCAATTTGGATAATAAGTATCGGAAAATTTATATTAATCCTAGACGTCTTTGGATCATATATAACTGAGTTCCGTGTTAAACGGAGAAATCGTAATAACTAGACTTTTGTCGCACCATCCTATATTAAATAGTAGATAAACCTAATAGCAAGAAAATTAATAGGGTATAGATAAGCGTGTATATAGCGGAGCTCTCTTATAGTTATAGATAAAGTTCCCTATCTGCTTCTAATCGGATATTAAGTCATTAAAGATCTATTTGCTATTGTTGTCTTTATATATGTAACTAGTGCGACTTTTGTTCTATTATATACTGGTATTATAGAATAGGCCTTCGTTTTCGTTACTGGTTTATAGTATGCTAGCGCTAGCGACAGTGCTCGATATTAGTATAGAGTTTCGCAGCTATAAGCTCGATAGGACCATTAATAGGAGATTCTAAGTAATAGATGACTTAAGAGACGTTAAATGTGGGTAATCGGTCTTAAGATTATTCCTATCCTTAGCTACTAAACGAATAAGGCAATATAATGCTAATTTGATCGTAAGTCTACTTATAGCGCTCTAAGGAATCTTCTTATATTCTATAAGCCCAATACTAGCTTTAAAGTAAGACTTATTAATAGATATATCTGTTAACTTCTTCGAAATAGTAGAAGAAGATATTACCTGTTAGTATAAAGATAGTAGGCAAGTGTGTTAAGGTCTAGGTGATGTTCGAACTAGGGCTAGTACTAAATAGAGCTATATTACCACAAGCTCCTAATCGCTAATAATAAACATATACCGACATCTGTAAATAGCCCTATAATATTGGACTTGCTTGATCGGTCTAACTAAATCCGCTAAGAGTAAATCTTTATAGGACCCGTTCTAGGCAGCATTTAAGGCGTTAATTGATAACCAGTTGAATTTTATATCACCAAGAATAAGAGCTTTAGCCTTTCTATATTGATCTATACCCTTATCCTTCCTAGCGCCCTAGTCAGGGATATATCTAATATACTATATAACTCTTCCGCTAGACGTAATAAACGAAGAAGGAAGTACTACTGATACAGGACCTATAATAGACATATATATAAGATTAGAGAGGCTACGTTCGTTAAATATTCTATTAAAGCCTCCGTCTTTATAGTGCTTGGTAATAGGAAACGCGGATATATGACAGCTCAACTCATTTCTGAAGCGTAGGTAGAGGGTATTATAGTTAAAATCGGTCTATTCTCTCATACTTTCAACTAGCTCCTAGTCTGTATTAAAGGTGAAGTTCGATAGTGGTTTTATATATGCCAAGAGATTTAGGTTACTTTTCGTCAGGTAGCTAAGAAGAGTTTCGGTTATATTAAGAAATATCTTAAAAAGATCGTAAAAATAAATTTTGATATTATGAATTTTGCTTGTGGTAAGTAGGCTATTTATGAATTTATAACCAGCTGAGTGGTATAGTTATTTTCTTAATGTGGATTACACAGGATTCTCTATTATCTTGAATTTGTATACGAAAATTCCTGTCTGAGACGAACTATAATTTTGCCGAGGTAATTGATAAGCATGAAACGGCTTCCTATCTAGTAACGGTAGTATAGAGGCTAAGCAGCTTGCTTTAAATGCTAACTTTCGAGTTATACCGATTGATTGTTTATATTGTGCTTCCTTGGTATAATTTACTCTGCGTCTAGGGGTCCTTTTCCTATTATTGGTTTTCCTTTGTGGATATCTTGAAGCTAGATTCCTTAGAAACAATAGCGACTTATATCATCTAATGGAATGATCTGGGACTTCCTGTCTAAATGGTACCACATAAGATAAAGGCCCAGGGCAAAGTTTTTATTATTCATGGTTCTATATCCCCCTTTCCTCTAGACTCTGCTTCTTTCCAAAATTCGTCTCGACTTAGTATTACCCTAGGTGATTTTGCTATAACAAAATAAGTGTAATACTTCTATAGCTTATTAAGCCCGGCAAAATAAAGCTTCGATAATGACGCAATTCCCTATAAGTATAGTACCAAGTAAAGTATAAAATAAGTGTCCTTCATTTTTTTAATCGTTTTAAATTGTGGCTTACAATCAAATGTGATTGATTGGGGGTAGGTTATATCGCTATAAAAGACTGCCTAAACTGACTTATATTAACGTAAAAGTCTAGCTCGACGAATATGCTAGTATAGATTAGAGGTTAGGCATACGGCTTCCAGAAATAGGAAAATGGAATTTAAGGACGGTATCGAAAAGTCTAGTATAGTTAATAATTAATATCTAGAATCTAGGAATAGATTAATAGAAGCTTACCATCCGGGTGATAGGAGACTTTTAGTATGATCAACTCTAACAATTCTTCCTCTTTATTAAGAGACTTCTAGAGTATATTATTAACAGAAGAGATATATATAGAACTGATACCAGCAACCGATGCTTTATAGTTGAAATGTATCAGATAGGAACGAAGATCTTGTGAGGCGGCTCTGAACGTATATTAGTAACGATATAAAGATTAAAGTCTTCTTTCTTACCGATTGAGGATATGTAGAAGGATACGTTTACGTTCACCTATTAATATATCTTTTAAAGGTCGAAGTCTTCTATTACTTACCCGAAACGGTTACTTCTTAGAGAAAGTATACAATTTAGAGAAATCGTATAGAACTGTATTGTGAATGTTATTAGGAAGTCGAAAGTAGAAATCATGGATATCGCTATATATTATACTAATTCGATATAAAGTATCTAGACGACAAAGTCGGTCTTTTAGTAAAGAATAATACTACTCCTACTCGAATGAGCTTAAAGAAGTCACTATAAGAGTTATATAAAATCTTTTAGATAGGGTTTTAAGGATAGCTAAGAAGCTTTTAGACTGGTGATTAATAACTTCACTAAGAACTTATTAAGAGCATAGGTCCGGTTTTATTGTCTCTAGTACAATCGCTTGCTCGTGGCAATACCTAGAAGAAAATCGAGATTTCGGTATATCTGTTATTACTCCGTGGAATTGTGGGAAATAGATTCTTTTACGGGCGGGATAGAATAGGTTAATATGGCTGTATGCCGCAGCCCGAGCCTCCTGATAAAATCTATCGAACTTATATATAGTATCGTCTATCCTTTCTGGATTTAGTGGTACCCCGATACGGTGAAGCTATATGGTGGCATCTCGCTTAGAATAGTAAGGGAACTAGTATAGAATTAATAGGAGCACGCGTTTGATGGTTACCTCTACTTATAACTTTTCCGATATATTTTCTACGTCCTTTGATCCGAAGCTAGAATACCTATATACTATTTGTATCTAGTACTCTTGATATATCGACCTTGCTTCCTAGTTCCTAGTTGTCGTCTCTAGCACAAAAAGGTCGGAATTTTTGGCCCTTAAGCTTGTTGGTGTTTAGGGTGTTTGGACGGCTGCTAGAGAAAAATAGGTTGATCTAAGGATCCCTTTCCTCTATAATAAGCATTCTTATTAATGAAAATAAAATATCGAGATGATCCTGCACTGGTTCTGAAGCTGGTTGAAGAGACGTTAAGTCGAGAATAGGTTCAAGTCGATTGATAAAAGGCGCCTGCGGAAATTAGTGTCATGTGACATTTTCCTTATATTAATTATGTCACTAACTTCCCGCTAAGGGCCCCACTTTTCCCTCCATCTACGGATCATCGCTGGTCAATAAGGACAGTTCTTAGCAGAAAAACAATCTCCTATCCTAGACACTTATCGAATTCTTTGAAGCTGACTTTCTAGCAAATTGCTATCCTCTATATCTAAATTATGCGTAAGATAATGCTTAAGGTCCTCCCCGTCAAGCAAGTAAAGTATATGGTTGACCGACATATGTATATCAATAGGAGGCAGCAGATCTATCATCAGAAGACTGTATACCACAACCATATATTCTAAGTCTGTGAATTCCCGAGGGACATATCCTATATGATAAGAAAGGATACCGGATAGAATATCGGTAGTGATAGGCCCATTATATACCCATGGGGATGTAGAAACGATGTAAGCATTGATATCGTCGTCTTTAATCCTGAATTTAGGGTCACTTATTTCATTAACTGTATAGTTAGTCAGATATATACTATATGTTAAAGCAAAACCAACTTATAGAATTGAGTTACAAGCTATAGTAATGTTTCAGTGATAGGCTTGACGGGCATTGTTGATATGACGGGGAAGCTAAAACTTGATTGTTGGTAGATTCAAGAATGGAGGCAACTTATATCTTTCTGTACTTTGGTATTTGTAAGCTAAGTCACAAATGAACTGTTAGAATAGAAGGCCTAGGCAATGATTTAGCGAAGAAGTAAGGCCTAGACATACAACAGATCTCGTGGTCACCCATCCATAATCCCAATTATTCTATATCTCTAGCATCTAACATATTCAATAGGTCCAAGTCACTATTATTAGGCTAAAGCCAAACACGATTTATATTGCTACTAGAGCTATCATAATTACTGTAGAGGTAAAGCAATCAACAAAGATTATATTCAATGCATATATATAATGCGAACGCAACTTGATTTGATCTAGGAGGGACGAAAGGGTATTGTGACCTATATTGGCTATTTAGAACTTTATAAAAGGAGTAGAATGTATCTATTTCAAATGCTTATTGATTTCCATCGTAAGGGTTGATACTTCTGTAACCTGCGAAGCTAGGATCACCCGAACGGTGCTAGGATGTCGATCTTGACTACTTGTGTATGGCCACGCCGAAGGTTGATACTCACGTATCTGATATACTTCAAATGTATAGCCGTCGCGATCTTTTGTAATATTGATAGCCACATTGTCTCCTAAATAGGTTAGTTCTGATAATAGAGAATAGGAAAAGAAGACTTACCCATTTCCTTATTCGTGTACTTTTCTTCGAGTTTTATGACTGGTGTGATTGCGCCTAATATTCTCCTTAATTCCACTGAGGTTGTGGGAGACGTTTCTAAATGTGAAAGAGCCATAAGCTGCGTGGGCAAGACGAAAAGAATATACTTGATTGTATCTTCTTTGAAGGTTAGTAGATGTTGAATTTATTGTTGGGGGCTCTATGCCTTTCTTGTTTTGTCTTTTTGACTCGCCTAGCATTCTAGAAAGGTAGTGGAGCTTATCAAGGCTAAGCATTTCAAGTACATTCTGATAGTACTCTCTAAGCTTGTCGGTTGCGCTCATTGGTATAAGTTCAAATCTGCTATCTGGAGATTCATTCATCGTGAGAAGTTTTTGAGATGAGTAGAGAAAATAAACTAGGAGAATAGCTAGCTTTATACTCAGTCAGCAAAGTTCTTTCAGATATCTTGACGAGTAAACGTCAGACTGATTATAGCAACTGTCTTATTTACTATGCATCTATCTTATATAGGGAACTTCAATTGGTCGAAGTCACTAAATATATACGTGCTAGAGCCCACGCATATGAACCTTCTTAGGCCAAAGCTAAACCAAATTTTGCATAACCAATTAGCACGCATTAACAACTCTTTATTCCTATACCCCGATTTTGGCAATCTATACGGAAAATACAAATGATCAAATGCGTTTGTACCAAAAACATCAGTTACCTCCCATAGACACTCATTGCTTCTGTGATGTTATAAAATATGATGTTTGAGATCAAATCCATCTGACCTAGGGATGTTCTCCTTTCACTTGAAAAAGAAGACTAAGCAGTTTCTAAAGCTTCTAGTAGCCACGGGTACGGCAGTTTCTTGCGAGTAATAAAAGATGTCACCTTGTCTAGACGGGAAGAGCCTGTCTTAGCTTCAATCAAGCAGGGGTGTGGGAGTGTCTTCTTCTTGATCTCTCGATTGAGCTTGGACCAAATTCCGTGTTTGGAAACAGATTGGCCGTTTGGAAACTTGCGGTTGAAGCTCTTAAGGACATCGTGCCATGGTTTCTGGAGAGCCACGCGTTTCCACCAGATAAACCAAATTTCCTTATCTTCGTATTTCCGACGACCTTTGAAACTGGTCTTGGAAGAAATATGCGAAGATTGCACTTGATTGCTCATCCACGGGTACGATAACTTCGCGTGGTGAATGATAGATTCTGTGGAAACATTTTCCCCAATGAGATCTTTTAGCCTTTGTGTCAATCGGTAGTACACGGCTTGTAGTGTCTTGCCACGAGGACGTTGTCGCCCCGGGAATTGGCGGTTGAAGCTCTCAAGGATATTTTCCCATTCCTGGTCAAGAACAACGTGTTGATACCAAATAAACCAAAGTTCCTCGTCATTGTATTTGTGGGATCGGCTATTGTGTTTGCTGAAGTGACTGATCTGCTTCGATAGGTCCGAAAATTGCTGGGTGCTACCGGGTGGGACCGTCGATTTCGGTGTGCAAACCGGCGGATCGATCAAAAGTGAACTAATCTTCATTGGTTCAAGTCTTGATGACTGTCCCGCAAATGATTCTTTAAGGGCCATATTTGTCTGTATGAAGAAGGAGTCTGAAAGATAAGAAGAAGAATGAGAAGCGACTGTGCAATGTGCTGGAATGATTTAATTTATATTACCCTCTAGATTAAGAGTCTAGCCTGCTTACTCTTAAGACTGTATCGAGATCCTTGTCAGTATCGCTGAGGTATAGATAGACAACATGTTTGTTTACTATCTAATTATATTATAAAAAATGGTCATAACAATGTAATAAATTGTGTATGTTGTATGTAGATATAGGGAGGAAAGGAGCACTAGACTATTACTATAAAATGCACAGATCATGTGACCTAAAGGAGATCTCAAACCAAACCAAGTGCTGCCTAAGACAAGTCTTGGTCGTAGTAACCCGGTAACCCGTTACGTCCAATGAATACTAGGTTGGACTCTTGGTTGGTGGGAATGTGGTAATCGATATCGTAAAGGGCTGTCCTAGAGCCGTCGATGTTTTGGTAGGGGCTTGTGTCGGTCACTGCACTGTAGCCGTCTCGGGCTTGAAAGGTGAAGGTGACCAAAGTGTCAAGCGTGGATGAACTCTCTGTACTAGCGTAGACTGATGCTGGAGCAAGACCCTGCTCTATTCCCTGGTCTCTTGGGGCTTCTATAACTGCCGAGGCTGTGTTGGCGGGACCATACTCTTTATTACCCTCGGCGCGAAAATCTCCGACGTATATAACCGTATTAGCACCTAAGAAGTGTGAGTTATCTGTAAAATATTCTAGAAGTACTCCGGGCATATCTATTTCACCTCGCTCGAACTGTTCCTCCATCTTTCGAACCCGAAGGACCTTATAGATAATGTTGACATCTTCTGGGTCCCGTAGGTCCTGTTTGGCATCTGTGGCAGTTTTTCCAAAATTATCGGCAGTAAGACTATTGCGACCGAGGTTATAAAGAATGTAAACAAATAGTTCGATGCGGTCTAATCCAACAACCTATTAGCACGGACTAGAAAATACTGATGTAGGAAAACATGCCTTTTTTCCTTAGATGTTCAGGGTGCTTATAGGTAATATCCTAGGGCCACTAATCAGGCCTAGTCGCATTCTTACCGGTATACGGGTGGTCGACATACTTCCGCGGCTCGATAATCTTTATAGCTGCTCTGATAATCACGGAGTAATTACGCTGTCGGAAGTGGTTGAAAGCAGATTTATAGTAAACTATAACCCGTTCTGTATGTCCAATGGTTAGAGGGACCCTATCGGCGTATTTTGTGGGCTTGACTATAATGTTAGCGAGAATCAATCAAATATATCGGTTATAGGAGACATTCATATAAGGGTATCCAATTCTATACCCTCCCCGGGCGTAGAGGTAGACCTCTTCATAGCACGTGTTGTGACCATGGAAGTCGGATATATAGGGTGGTAAAACGATGGACTCGAGGAGTTGGTGCTGATATATAGGACTATATATTTTTCTAGAGTATGCGAAAGAAATTGTTGCCGAATCCGGAAATCTTGATTGTTTTGTATTCTATATTCAATTGGTCCGGTACAACTATACTTCCTGATTAATAGGAGGAATACGATAGGATACTCTATAACTTACATATTTCCATATATCAAAATAATAGTTAGATAGAAACCGGGCGATATCTTAGTCCTATAATATAATCAGATTCTGTAGGTGAAATAATTTGCAAATCTCAATATCAGACATACATTTGGGCCACGGCCAGTCCAATAATACTTTAATATATGCCAAAGCGGAATACGGTAAATGCAGACAATAATCAAGGCAAACCATGATAATAGGGCGTAGATCAGAATCTGGGAAATTAAGTCGTCATCTATAATTAAAAGGTAGATAAAGAGTCTTTGCTTTAGATTTCAAATGGTAAATAAACTAGAAAGTCGAGGTGCTTTTATAACATAATGTCCAAACCATTTCTATAGATGATATATTTTACTTTCTGGATAAAAGAAGCACTAGGAAATTATATAAAATGCCGATCTATCTAGTATCCTTACTGTATTTGTTGACCGCCTATTAGCACTTCTTTTATTGTATCTAGGTACAAAATCCTCTAATACAAATTTATACTAAGACTAAGAATTAAATATTTATCTCTTCTAATGCCGTATTTCTATCTTATATAGCACCATTCCTCATTTCCCAGAAGAAGTTTCACGAGCCCAATTTTGTAGCGAAGTCAGCGGGTAGAACTCTGGCGAGGCTGTTCCATAGATAAAGGTTTTTGAGTCGTCGTAGTACCCGACATAGAGCTTCATAAAGACAGAGACTTAGAGCCAGACTGTATATCGTATCTGTCGAATTCAGCGATTTTGCCGAAAATTTGAACGTTCAAGACTAGTCCTTGTAGCTGGGCCATCGCTTAGATCTACATTGTCAGTGTTTCTAGGAATGCACTCCGAGTTACCCTCCCTTTACTTATAAGGCACTATACGATTGAAATACCTAACTGGCAGCGACTTGCGCTAGTTTGGCCTCGTGAATGACTTTTCGGGGGTTCGAATGTGAATTGGAGGAGAGAAGGGGGCTGGAAAAATGATGGTGTCGCTTATAGAATATCAAGCCAATGGGCTGGGAGCGGGCTGACTGGTAATATCTGGAGAAAAAAACGTGCTAAGTATATACGAAGGAGAGCATATTGGTGATATGCATTTCGATCGGCGGATACTACCGTGAAATATTGGTGGTCTATACGTACTCAAAGCCTCTGTATTCCTGCATTCTGCCCCCCGGTCTTCTTTAGTTCCCTAGGTAGACGAGGGTTCGGGTTGAATAAAGAGAATAGAGACAACGCAGTTGGGAAGCAGTCTTCGTAGCGAGGACGTTGGAATACAACCCATGATGGTTTCTTGGCAAGCTGGTAGCTATTTCTGGTGATATAGAGACGGAAAGGGTTGACTAGCAGCGGTATACTGGCCGATCGACTTTTTTGTTGAAATTTCGTTTGCTTTGGCTAGGCAACGTCGTCAATCTTTCGCTTTCACTCGAAAGAAGCGATTGAAAATGGGCAACAAATATGTAAGTTGGGAAAATCGACCATCGTCTATCACAGTTAATCACAACCAGATATCCCACATACAATCCACTTTGGGCTTTTAGAGACATGAAAAGCTCATAAATCCCGAAGTAGATTAGGGGCTGAAGTGCACTAATCTACTTAGGATTTTAAGAGACACATAAAGTTCTTAAATCCGAAAGTAGATTAGTGGCGGGAGGAGCCCTTGTTTCCAAATTCAGGGAAGGGCGTTAGCGCGAACTAAGAGTAAGAGGGCCAGATTGGCCGAATCCTCTCCCTTTAACTCAAAGGGCAATATTGAGAACTCAGGATTGATCGCTTCCTCGACCTGGGAAAACCCATCTTCTTATAATTGGATTGGGAAAAGAAGCTAAATATTTCCCCATTAAATTACATATTATCAATTCCGGGAGAAATTGACACATTTTAATTAATTTGCAGAGAGTTTAGATTCGTTGCTAGAGCCGAATAATGGTAACAGAGGCCGTGCACGCGAAAAGAGCACAATAAGACACCCCAAACCGTACAAATCGGCGAGTTACGAATTCGAGCCAGTGTTGCAAGCATGACACTATGTACTCGTTTGTTAATGTTGGTTTTATAGACAGTGAGCAACGGAAACCCAAGACATTAAAGAAAATCAATGGGCATCCATCGTTGGGGGGGTGATCCCTAGTTTTAAGATGTAATGATGACTGTAGGACAAGCGACTTCGTTGCACCTGTTAAGCCAATGTTCTTGGGCAGTTCGTGGAAGGGACATTTTCCAGTAGACCTCATGTCTAGTGACTTAACTACTCTGTCTGGAACTGAGTTTCTGGCGAACAAATACCGTCACCAGTACCAGTCTTCATCATCGCTGCTTTGAGGATCTGTTATAGAGCTTGACTTCTCTTGGGTCATAGTCTTTTAGAAGGTAGCAGTGTTTACTTTCTTGACGTGAGTTGACTAAGAAACGAAAATAATGGAAAAGAAGCGTAGTGTGAATAAAGGCGGTGAGGGAGGCGGTAATATTTCTTACATTACAAACACGTGGGGCAATAGCTCGGATCGTTGACGTCGGAAACCTGAGTATAAGTAACTATACACAGCACCCTTCTAACCTGACTGCGATCAGTTAGACAGCCACTGCCAGCTTAATAGCAGCACACAAGAGCCTTACAGGCCTATGGGGATGAGGGGCATAACAGAAACGCATGTTCAAATTGACCCAATAGTACATATATATTGCGGTAGGTTGACCGCTTACCCGTGGATTACGTTATAACTAACTAACTAGTTAGTTAGTTAACTAGTTAGTTAGTTAGCACGATGGTTCTAATGCCTAAATTTTCGGGCTTGCAAGACGGGTGCGGTCGCATTCTTCCAGCGCCCAACCCGATCATGAGACAATCAGACCTCTTTGGCACCCGATATCATCTCCTCGCCCCTTTCTAACATCTGCTATCCGCAGCTTGCTCTTTTATCCCTTGATATAATCTGCGAAATCTACCAAGCCTTCAATTCATTCTGAGTCCTCCACTGTCAAGCGAACCTAGAAGTCCCTCTTTCTGTGCGGTTAAATTCCACTTGTGTTGCCTACCAAAGATCATATTGCTGGATCATGGCGGTAAGATGATCGTTCAGAATATTGTAATTATCAGCAGCTAACGTGTAGTACAATTAGAGAGGCGACGACGCGCTCGCTGGTCAAGAAGAACATGTTCCGAGCCATCCATTCCCCCCGGTCGACTACGCAAGAACGATTTTTTTCAAGGGCCTCTATCTTTCCATATACAACCAGCAAACGGACGAATACGAAACACATATAGACAACCTTGTCGCGACAACTGAATACAGCAACCACGTGGTGCCCCCAGGGTACACAACCTACGTCAGAGGGGGAACCGTATATTTCAAACCCTAAGACGAGTGTGCAAGCTGTAGCCCAAAGGCATCGTTGAGGTGGTAGGCTGCATGATTTCCGCACCAGATTGTCAGAGAAACATCTTGCGTGTTGTCCCTCGGGAAAAGAGTAGCCAGGCAGCTGGTTGTTTCCATGCCCTTGCTCCTTTCCCACTTCCAGAGCCGGCTTTCTTTCACAGCGGTCTGAAAGGGCTCTGGAAGTCTGTCTATGCAGACGGGTTCGGGATTTGTGTACATATGCTTCATTTCTAAGATATCGTTAGCCATGCGACAAATGCCAATAATGCCATCATACCTCGTTTCTCGTCATAAGGAGAAATTTGGCTCGTTTGAGTCCCCTCCTCACTATGCTCGCTGTCTAGTCGTCTCCGTTTTCTTCGCTTTTGGCAAGTATCTGGTAGACAGTCATACGCTGAAAAAGTTAGTCTCTACCCGTGAAAGGTACTAGTTGGGCAAAACCTTTTAGAAATTCCCGGTATTCCAACGATGCGGATAAGGATTCTTCGTCATCTAAGAGCATGTGTAAAGTTTCCCCAACGATTGATGGCCATGGTGGACTTTGATCTGGCTCGATGTCGTCTAGAAGACAAGTAAAGATGTCCATTGACATTGAACCTGCTGCCCAAAGGCTTGGCGCAAAGGCCATTGCCCATGAAACCACGCCGCTAGGATTGAGTTGCCGAATCTGTTCACATCTTTGTCGGGTCGATGCTTTTCGACATTTGATCTCCTCGGAGTCGAACGTCGAGTCTTTCGGGCCTTCGAATATAGTGGCAATATTTCGTCTAAAAACCGGTTGTTGTTTCAAGCGGCCTTTAGTCAATAGCTCCCCCTTACACGCCAAAGCATGAGACCTGAGTGTTTTACTCTCTTTCCATGCTCTTTCTGCACGTGATGCTTTTGACTCTTGGACCTTGCTTTCCATCCTGGTCGCCGTCGTTGCAAGACTCTTGCTTATATTGCCAAGAGCTTCCCATTGCTCTTCCGTGGGGTATATTTTCGCTATTTTTGGTAACAACAGGTTGGCTTTTTCTAAAAGCCCCTGTAGTTGTGATACTACCGCAGTAGCAGACATGGTTTGATAATTCAGAGAGGGAAAAGTAAGTGGTCGAATAGAAAAGTGAAGTAAAAACCGGCCAACTGAGCAAGGCTCTTGGTAAGTACAGATGGGAGCTTGGTTTGGGGAGGGGTAATCACGAGGAAAAAGATATGCAAACCATCAACTTATGCAGGTTCGCCAAAGTGCTATGGCTGTGAGGGGCTTTATGGTTTCTGATTTGCTGCCTGATATCAGCCAAGCGTACGGAATGCGGTGGTGAATGTCAATCAGTGTAATTTAGTAGCCAATGGCGTGTCATCTAGAAGCGCCGTCAATATGCCAGGGATAAAGTCATTACGCAATTTATTGCTGTAAGATTGAGATCCTTGTATGTACATATGCAACCTAGCGCACAGATGCAAAACCAGAATCGCTCCTTAGCCGCTCTGACATTTATTGTTTATAGCAAGGCAGCTTCCCAAGTACCCGTGTCGAAACTTGGTTTATAACAATATTTCATTCTACATTCAGAAGATATATACTTTTTGATACGATGGGTGCCATGGAGAGTAGGCTATCTGCTCTGCCAATACTTATCGATGCATTCAATAAGGGTTTTCAAGATGGAAGAACTATTATCGGTCTCTCCTCTTTCTCAGCAAAGGTCGGTTGCCAATCTTAGTATATCCACTCCGACTTATTCACATCTTTATAGGAGATACAAATTCTCCAGCGGGCTTGGTGTCATGTTCCTTGCGTTCTCAAGGAGAGACTCGGTGCAAATGATAACGACAATGACAACGACAGAACGCAGATAGACGATGATAGTCCGCAGCCAATCGGCAATAGGGCACAGCAAGGGAAGAAAAGGCCACTGCCGGGAGATGATGAGAGTAGTCACTTCAATAACAAACGAAGGACACGAGACTCACTTGTAAGAGAAGAGATGGAGGAACAAGAGGAACAAGACGAAGAGGAGGAAGAGGAGGAAGAGGAGGAAGAGGAGGAAGAAGAGGAAGAGGGGGAAGAGGAGGAAGAGGGGGACGAGGAGGAGGAGGAAGAGGAGGAAGAGGAGGACGAGAAAAAAGAACTATTGATGAAACTATGTCAATGGGAAAATAATACCGCGTCATTCTGGAAGAGCTCTTCAGCGCCCGACTTTATCTCTTCACCTTGGATTGGAATCCAAGATTTTCTGAAACAGCAACACGATCTGTCTGATGGGATAAACAAGACACAACGGCGCTTCCTCGCTGTGTTATGTCACCGGTTGAAGGAACGACTGTGCGACAGACTATCTACAAAGACACGGCAGAAACTTTCAGAAGTCATGCTCGATCCGCAAAGCGCTGAAGAACTGTCCTCACAGGCAAGGCTAGGTGAACGCATTGATGCCTTATGCCGGGGTATTGCAGGGGAGAGCTCAGTTGAGAATTCTACTGATTCACATCTCTATTTCATCTTCTTTTTAGATTCTGTCAGCAAAACATCGTCAGTATAACTTCCAGAATAAAGTCTTATTAGTATTACGTATTACTAACTTTGCTAGGCTGAAAAAATTAAAAGTCTCACCTTCAAAAGACAGTATCAAGAATCTCAA
Organism: Penicillium fuscoglaucum FM041; assembly: GCA_000576735.1. NCBI lineage: Eukaryota > Fungi > Ascomycota > Eurotiomycetes > Eurotiales > Aspergillaceae > Penicillium > Penicillium fuscoglaucum. The sequence continues at coordinate 56,969 of HG814302.1, read as the reverse complement.
GCAACACGATTCTAAGAACACGGAACTCAAACGACGTCTACAGGGATTAGCTCCACGGATTTTTAACTTCTTATGGTATCCCACCATAGAGAGCCTTGCTGGGAATGTCACAGGTATGTTTCTGAATTCCTCGCCCAAACCAGTAACAGGGTTCTCATTTTCACGGTAGATATAGAAAGGCATACCGTTCCTACTTTCAATATAGGTGACCAGAGAGGCCATTCCAATCTACCAATATCACGTTCCACTACAAATGAATATTCTTTTGAAACGTTCGACGTGCAGTTCGACGGACTTGGCAGTGACGAAAATGACACCGCAATATTCTCCTCAAGTGATACAATGGTACATTTAGAGCGAAGTCGCACCGACATCAATCCGCCATCAAGATCTCATGAAATTGACACTACTACCCCCGACGGCCAGCAGCTTACCCTCCAGGAAGGTCCAAATCGTCTCGTGTCTAGGGAAACTCTTGGGGAGGGATTTTCCGAACATAATACTCGTCGAGGCTCCCTCGGCGGTCATGCGGCGCTATTTACAAGCGAGCCCATCAGTTCTAATGGTCTTGACTTTCATACGGGGTATTTCCCGAGCGAGCCTACCAATCCCGACAGTGCCTTAGATATCCATGGAGGACCATTCCCTTGCGAGCTCACCGACCATGATATTCCCCTCCACTTACGTACCGGGCTTTTCCTGAGCGAGCCTGCCAATCCCGAAAGTGCCTTCGATATTCATGGGGGATTATTCCCGAGCGAGCCTACCAACCCCGAAAGTACCTTCGACATCCATGGAGGTCCATTCCCTTGCGAACTCACCGACCATGATACTCTCCTCAACTTGCATACGGAGGCCGCAGCATTGAATTCTGGTCAATATTACACGACTCTACCAGTCTCTACCCAAACAAGCAACATGCAACTTATGGCTTTGCTCGATGAACTATCTACGACAATGCCTCTAATTTCTCATCTAGGCCTCCTCGAAGCCCCCGGAAGTCCCCGTGAAACACCTACTATGGAAGTAACATCCGAGTCATTGCTTGCCTCTCCCTCCAACCAGAACCTCCAAATACAGATAAATTGTTAAGGCAGTTAGAGATATTTTTCTTAATTCATCAACTTCTTATTACAATACAAGAGCCCAAAATCTCCATCCTTAACGGGGAACAATCAGAACAGCAGCTGCTTGTGGGCTTACAGTTGGCTCATTGGTGATGTAGATGTATTTCCCCTCATCTAACAACCCGCCGGGGTCGAGGCAAAAGTCTTTTGACAGTGGGATTAAGTATCCCTGCCCTAAACCGTTCAAAAGTTTTGTCCGATTGACCCAATACACGACACGCCCCTTCCAGCTCTACCACCCATATGTCAGAGACAAGCCTTTGGAACAGAGCGCATACATACAACGTCTATTTTCATTTCTTTTTTCAGAAGAAGTATTTTTATGGCAAGATTTGAACCACCAAAGTGACGCACTCCTTGCTTATCTTCAGTCAGGAAGTCAGCCTGGGGTATATGTGGCTGAGTATCAAGATCGCCTGGCTTTGGTAACATCTGTTTGATCTCGCAGCGAATCCGCTCGGCTACTTCAGAAAGGTCATGGGTATCCATTCGAGGAGGCACTATGGCCTATATATAAGAGCTGTTAGCAATAGAAATATTTGAAAGGGAGATCATAAACGATAAACTAACATAAGGAGTGCTGAGATTGAATTATTCGGAAATCCAGTGTATCTGTCTAGTGGCGGGGGAGGGGTAAATCGGTGACACACTTCGAGCCGGGCACGTGTTGTCCCATATTGAGTCCCAATCTGAGCCCCACTAAATCTTATCTACCTTCTCAAAATTAAATAGCATATTGAATATTGTCCGGGGGAAAATACTGTTTGCAATATCGTGCTTGAGGTACGTGAATCAATTGTACCTTCGCGCCATTCAGTCTGTGCGATAGTTGATGTCTCACATTAGATCAATGATATTAATATGACGTACTTCCCTCACGCCAGGCCTCCGACTGAAACAGTCTACAACATATCCAGTCGCCACACAACGAATCTCGGATGGTTAGAGGCTCCTGAACCCGTCAATTGTATAGCGATCTCGTGTGCCACATGCTCAATCTTACATTCTTGTTTGCCATGCCTTGGTGCTTTTCTCGAGAATTCATTATCGTTCTTCCTTGACCTCTCGGTCATATGGCTTATATATAAAATTTTCGAAGGAGCAATGTATAAGATAACTTATCACTATAATAAACACACCCATACACCTGTCGTTAATGTGCTCTACTGGGCTTTCTGGCGATATGTAGAGGTAAGCGCTCTCGGCGGGTAAATTATTATCCTCGCCAGATGAGTTGCTTATGTGGTTTGTGTAGCCGATGGCCCTTCCCAGCTCAAGTCCTCATCGCCATGCATACGCACTCCTGGAGAAAGGAATAACAGCCAACCAATTGCGGCAATAACCATATAGCTTGTGGTTCTGTGGCCTCAGACAAAAATATTCGTTGCGTAAATACACTGCCTTTCATATCCTGAACCTAGCTGTTCAATCCTGCAAATCCTCATCCGAAAAATACTTCTTAGGGGCATCAGGTTTGACAAGATGACCCTTACAATAGTTCGCAGACTGTTTTCCCGGCTCCTTCTTGATAGGGTTGCACTTCACATTTGTTCCTGCGCGGTCGGTGCATTGAACGAACTCCGTCTCTTTCTTACACCCACAGGTATAAGTTATGTAGAAGGAAGTGCACATCGTGAGACCTAGAAGACGTTAGATGTAGATATTACATTAACCACATATTTCTGCTGACCTTGATCCAACGATAGACAAACTAGAAACACCCTTCCTAGGCGATAGAAAGAAATCAGATGTGCGTTAATTTTTAAGCACTTCGCAGGGCGGGTTTAAAGCGAGTAGAACCAGCTATATTGGCTCGATCGGTGAGCCTTTAGGCCTCTATTTATATTTATACTTGACCAGGGTGTCCGTGGAATTGCTGCTGTGCTGTCGACACAACTTGAGGGGTAATCAAACGCTTAGGCCACCGGCCGGATACCCCAGATACTAATCTACTTTGGGGTTTAAGAGAGATAAGTAGATTAGGGGCGGGACGTGGCTGAAGTGCACTAATCTACTTAGGATTTTAAGAGACACATAAACTTCTTAAATCCAAAAGTAGATCAGTGCATAGCGATCCACGCGTCACATTCTCCACGTCACATTTATCATATCACATATTTGTAACAGCCTGCTTGGATTCAAAAGACGACGGTTCTCCGACATTTTCCCTGTGCCAAACTCCGCCTTTCCATACTCGCAGAATTTCGTCCATCATAAAGCCAATTAAATACATTCTTCCGGCATCTGCCTATGCTGTGATTCCTTTTTCAAACCTGTCTTTTTTCCTCCGCCCAAATGAGCCACATAACCTCACCTCCCAGGATACTTTCGATGGAGGTATCGAGTAGGGATGACAGCGAATACAGAATTTTGGTTCGAGGTCTGGTCAGATATTTAATCATCAGCGTCGGTACATTCGAACGGTCAACGCTTTCTATGCCCCTCGGCTCGTTACCTGATTTTCCCGAAGATGACAGCTGGAATATGGCGTATGTTAGTCGACATCCGTCGAGCGGTGAGCTCGCAATGGATCTACAGTACAAGACCTTCATCGGCATAGCAGACCTTTGGCATCCTATGTTGGTTGACTGTCTTGAGTTGAAAAGGATCAAGCAGTTAACCGCTACCACGTACGAAGCAACTCACTCCTTTGAAGGATCGTCAAGTACTACGAGGTTGCCGGTTGTTATTGCTAAAGTCGCACGGTTCGAGTGGGAGCTACCTCGTTTATCGCTGGAAACCCTCGTGTATGAAAGGTTAGAAAACACAGGTCTGGCCCCGCGTTTCATCGGCCATGTCCACGAGCATGGCCGTGTAATTGGGTTTATACTAGAAAAGCTCGAAGGGCGCGAAGCAAACATCGAGGACCTTTCATCTTGTCAATCTGCCCTCCAGCGACTACATGATATTGGCATCCTCCATGGCGACGTCAACAGATACAATTTCATTGTTCGGGACGATACGGTACGGCTGATTGATTTCGAGAAAAGTCAACTCCGTGATGGCGCTGCATACATGCAAGCCGAGATGGATTGTCTATGTGATCAATTAGTGGAGGACACAGGACGCGGTGCGGGTTTCAAGCGGTGAAATCAGCCTGAGTCAGAAAACGCCAGTTTTAGGGGAACAGGGTGGCTACGAAAAAATAGGCAAACGCGATGTAAATATCTATAAGCTCGGACTTAAAATTAAAAAAAAACAAGCATCACTCGGCTTACTAGCCCGTTGGAAATATTGTACAGAAATTCCGCGTGCTATTTGCTGTTGAAAGACATCGTAACATCCCGTTTTTTGAAGTGACCTCCACGCCTGACGAATTCCGAGAGATTAGTGATATCAACCCCTTGGTTCCTCAATTTCCATATGTTTTGAGCTTCTCGACATTCCCGAAAATGGTCCATGAATTCGTCATAGGAGTACACTTTGTCCCTTAGAATATAAGCATTAGACTGAACCCTAGATGACCCCAGAGCCTTTTCCAACGCAATTTGACACCCACTACAGCAGATCCCATTCTGAATGCCGCCGCTTTTAATGTCGAGATATGGTAAAGAGGTAGTCACCATATAACGTAGAAGCGCTCTTCCCTTTGGCTGCGTCGCTCGTGTCATTTCTTCATCTTCGCGTAAGGATAACCTGCTAACAAATACTGTCGGCACGATGTGGATTCTTCTTTTCCGCACAATTTCGTCCATTGAATATGCTCCAGGCAATGACTTCACGGTAGGCACTAAGCTCGTTTTGACACGTTTCTTCACAACAGAATATGGCAAGATAGAGGGGAGGGAATCTTCTCGAATGCAAGAAAAACAACACCTTATAAACAACGGAAGAAAAATGAACCCACCAAAGGAGCCACATAGGTGACAGTCCTTCGTGCAGAGTATTTTAAATAGGTCGGATAGTGTGAACCAAGACGCAATATTAGTTCTCATGATAACGCAGAGGGTCTCAAGGGCATGAGTGATCGCCGATTCATAGCCATGAGTTCCTCTGACGATTTGTTGAGCACGGCGATTGACATGGCGAAAATTAAGTAAAGAGCGAATATCAAGAAGGTAGCATATTTCATAGATAATCTCAAGCGGTAACGATTGAAGATTTCCCAGAGTTGGGGAAGTAGCACGGATTGTTCGAAGCAGCGAATTGCGTATCTGGTTATGGTCGTCGGGATTTGTTCGGGCCACCGCTAGATCGAAGTCACGCCGGTGGTATGAAGTGACGCGGATAACCTCCATTTCGGAGTTATAAGTGGATGCCGCTGTTTTGCCTAATTCCATAGTATGCGCCAGGGATTGGTTTCTAGCGCTGTAGTGTAGTGTTTGAAATTTTGATTGTGGAGCGCGGACGTTGTTATGTCTTGAAAAGAGAGTAAAAGAAATCAAACGAGATTGTCACTCGGTGTCAGGGTTGTATTGCGGATCAAAATCGTTGGAGTCTCATGACCACTGATTTTGGGTCACAGAGTATAAGCATGGCCGTTGGCAAGAAATCCTACTAGATAACGCAGTATGAAGGGCTGCCCCACAACAAAAGATATGAAGAGGAGGCGGCGCGGCTTTGGTCTTTATACCGCCTATGTTTGCGGTGAGAATCTGCAATCACGTGAACACTGGTAAAACTAACCCCTAACGGGCCGTTAGTTACCATTTATTATAACGTATTCGGTAAGCGAGCTGGCCATGTAAGCGGGCTGGCCACACCTAAAACACATAGTAAAGACGATAAATTACAACTTGGTATCTCAACGCCAATACCTTTATTTGACTTCAATCCTTCTCGATAGCTATTGATAAGGATTTTGCATACTATATATCAATCTCAAGGAAATCGAAAAGGTAAATTACCATAGTATTGAAAATTACGGTGCCAAAATCCAGAAATATATATATCGTAGCCACAAAGTCATATATATTTCCCAAACTCCTAAGAGAGGCTAGATATTACCTAGAAAGCATTAGGCTACAAGGAAATCTCTATATAGACTACTGTTGCTGAAATATCAAGTTGTAATTTATCATATTTACTATATGTTTTAGGTGTGGCCAGCTTGCTTAACTACCGAATACGTTAACTAACTAGTTAGATGGTACACCATCCATAGGAAGGGTTTATAAATTATAACGCTTTCACTTCAACCACCACTTTCTTTACCACCGTACAGTAAATTAATTGATTAGTTCCAGCCAGCTTGCGAATGATGTTTGATCTTGCCCTTGATCCTTTTCTTGATTCTCCGTGCTGACGTTGGGCTAAATGTTCCTTGGTCATAGGCTCAAAACCGGTTGCCGTCACTTGACCGTGTCAGCCTCGTCGCTTCGAACACAATTTCAGTATGTCCCAACCCCGAAAGGTTGAAACCATATGACCGACTCCCGTAGTCGAACGCTATTTGTTATAAACCTTATGTCTTATATGTAGATTGGTGAATACATACGGATGGCCAGCCATGAATATGGAAGCAAATGAAACTCATAGATGCCCCTTACCCCTTAAGTAGTATGGTGGTATACTATGTTTTCCTTTAGTGGTAAAAATTATTGATTAAGCTATAGTGCAGTGTTAACCTTGTCAAGCTAGATAACCCGTACTCGCTTTGCCCCCGACATCTGTACTTTACGCCGGCGCCTCTTCAATGAGCTAGAACGTTCCGTAGCAGGCCGACAATCTAGCTCGTATCGGTGAAAGTCAATAATTAAAGCCCGTCCTAGCTCAGCATTCCATAGGATATTATCAGGCCGAAGGTCTAAGTGTCGCACCCCCAAAGCGCATATTTTCTTCTTCGACCTTTTAATCTCCCTACAAAGCTCCGCAGTTTGCTCGAGGTTTGCTGTGCTCTCGCCGGCCCAACCCATAACGAGCATATGCCGAATTTGTCCAGCTCCATGCAAAAAGTAGATTTTTGCTAGGTCTATCTTGCCGAAAAACACTAGGACAGCAGACCCTTATGCTTTTAGTAGGATTTAGTATATCTCAGCTTCGCGAGAAACATGTTGCTGCTAGAGACCGGACGTCGTCCCTTTTCCCACAACAGTATACCTATAAGGAGAGCATATGAGCTTAAACGGGGCACCGTATAATCCACAAGTCCTAAATAGGATGCACCGATCAATATTCTCGTCTATTTGCTGCTTAAGATATAATACCAGCTTAGCAGTATTAACAGGATGCTGAACCCCGTCCCCGCTTTGCCGGTAGATATGAACATTTAGGCAAGAATCATCCAGAGTGCCGCCATTTTGCAGCCCTAGAAAACAACGCTAGGTACAGAACTATGCACGTTATCGTTAGGATATATCTCTTTAATTATCACGCTCATTTTAGCGAGAAAGTCGCTATAAAGGCGAAACTTTAACTTAACTGAACCCTCGCTTTCGTCCTAATACTATATAATCTAACTCAGAGCCTAATAAATCCAGAGACCCCGTATGATCTCTAAGGTCTAATAATGCACAGCCATCTTATGATCTTATAGGTACTCGGCGAGCTAGTGCTCTTAGCGACTCGACTGGAGATAACGATTCTAGGAACTCTAGGCTAGTAGTAGGCGAAATAGGGCTAATATAGTTTGTGTCATCGGAGTGTAGGTTCTATTGTAATTCCCAAAAGCAAACAGTTTTATATAAACTATCAAACTGTGTGGTCCAGACCTCTAGATCATAACAATACTCATTCCGCCACTCTTAATTACGTAGCTGCGAGCAAAAGCTTATTAGGCAAAGACAGAGGACCCTTATAATAGCTATACTAGGGGATTAGAGATCTCTATCTCTATAACCCACCTCCTAATTGGGCTTACAGAGATAGTAATATAAGGTACTTAGCTTATCGTATAGAACTCGGAGAAGGACGAGGGCTATCCTAGTAGTCAAATAGGAATATTCTAATCCTTCTTAAATCATAACATAGTATTCCTAAACAATTGCTAAGCATACAAGCCGCTGCGAGTTATAGACTAATGACTCAGCCTCGTTATTAGACACCTTATTTGACCAGACCATCTCTTTCCACAAGTCTATATCCCGAAGGCCTCTGCGGATATCCTCTAATAGAAGCTTATACGGAGGCTTATATTCGGCAGTTATAAGAAGGGTGGCAGTTCTATCATCAACACGATAGATAAAGAGTTAATCCGGCTTGCCACGAGGGGTAACTAATACATTTTTAGTATCTTTTTCGAAGATTTCGGTATCATTCAAGATATTAGGATAGCTATCAAACAGAACCCCATCACCAAGCCCGAACTCTTCCCAGGCGGCGGGGATTTTGCACAGTTCTAAGAAAATATAACGGGTATAATCTTCCACTACAAGTCGCTCATAGATCTGCAGGTCGTATTCAGCGCCCATCGGCCCCTTAAAGTGCTCACTGAGACCGTCTAGCACAATCTACGGCGGAAAAAGTCGTAGCGCATTTTCCTGTGGCTAGAGGTAGTGACGTACAGAGTTATAAATGTCTTACTACCGGGATACACAGTCAACCTATTGCTCTAGTCGTATCGGGCAGTGTTTCCCTTTAGGAATGGGAATTTCTCCAGTGGTCGAGTCGGAAGGGGTACGAACTCGTAATAGTCGCGATAATACATTATGGCAACAGCGGAGGAATTCCACCAGAGTTGTATTTCGGTTACGCTCTTTTTCCTGTCTCCCTTCCTCTTCCGCCTACCTCCTCCGCTCTTATTCCTATAGAAAAAGCGCCTTATAATCTATAGGGCTATTTGTATTCATCTTTAAAAGAGAAGAGTATGGAGAACGCGTTGCTTATCCGCGTATCAGAGCTTCGGTAAAACTATTATCCCGTATGGGTCTTTAAGCACGTAATAAATTAGTGACAGAAGGCACGAAAAAAGATGCCCAACTTTGTCTACATAGATCACATGATACTCTCGTGCAACCCCGCCAACTAACTCTGGTTCCCAAACTAAAGCACCATCGCAGCTTCTCAGAATCAACAAAAATCCGCACACGTAAAATCCAGCAATGTGCTACCTAGTAAGGTCGGAGGTTGCTATCATTAGTAGAAAGACGAGAAGAAGTCTATATCACTTTAAGATTTTGGCAAAGTCCTCAAATAACAGAAAGAGTTTTGCACCGGAATCGCAATAAATGCAGGCATGCTAGCAACCGTGATACCGTGGTTCAGCTGGGAGTATCAGAGCGGCGGTCCCGCAACGGGAGTAAGAAATCACTCCTCGGTCGCGCAACCTCAAGGCGGTGCTCGCCCATTTTTCACCCGGGCGATACCACTAAACTACTGTATAACTATTTAGTACAGTACTTCCCGAAACTGGTATCACCAGGTACACTCTTCGATTGTTTCTCAAACCCTAATTGCCAAGACAAACTAGTCTATATTAGGAGTTATTCCGGAGTATCCCTGTCATTAGGCCCTATATTATTTCTTACGTAGAGCAATCTGGATGTTTGGCGAAGTGTATTAGCTTATAATTTAATACACCTAACACCTCGTTACCCCACTTTAGAGGCCTTCGTCTCTTGGTACGGGCAGATATCAACAACTGATATCAACAACTAATCACAAGTGGTCACACCAAGGTAGCGCCCAACCTAGCCCTTTCAAAGCATGGGCTTATACTGGAACGACATGCTGCGCATTATTAATATCACAGATAGCAAAGGCTGCTGGCTGCAATAAGCGTATCATCCAAAGAATACCTTCCAAAATACAGACATTTATTAGCGTCAAAGCACCGCTCAATAAAGGCAAAAAAACCCAAAGTATTAATGAAGTTTTACTAGAAGGCCTTTGTGATTACCTGCTCGAAAAGCCCAACTTTACCTTGATGACATGGCAGTTTGAATATAGGGCGAGATTGATGTTCAAGCAACAAGGTCCAGCATCAGTCGTGCTTTTATACCAAAGGGCTGGTCAAAAGGGTCAGCTCAGACTGACCAGAGAGCGTGATATCGACCTCTGCGATGAATACTCCCACTCCACCGAACATATATATTTCTACCACCTTATATATATGGAGAGGAATCGAAATGTGACAAAATGATAAGCTTCATGCGAACGGGTAGGGAAGGTTCTTAGATAGAGATTTGTCCGCCACCGTCTGATAAGATCCGAAGATACAGTTAGGGTTGCATCAACAAGAATAAAAGTTAGATGCCGAGGCTAACCTATGTGGAGGATAGTCTCTCGATCATTGATTTAAATGAAGTTTGACATTAGTTTGTGGAATTACAGCTTTTACAGTTTACTTTTATTGCCTATACAAGTTGTCTACCCATGTTCTATTTAACGATTTGGTTGTTTGCCAACTTAGAAAGGCTGAGCTATTTTGATATTCATTCTCACAAATGGTGAGCGATGAGTGTCACATGTACTACAGGCGAAATTTGCATTCGTCTGTCACTGGCCATGAAACGACAGGAGAGAGATGGCGAGAACAATCTACCACCCTGCCAACTTCACACGTACCAACTTAGCTTATGTGTCGGTCTCCCTCCAAACTGTAGATAACTACGAGATCAAGAATATAGTTCTTCAAATCAACTTCGCTTCAAGTCATAACGTGGCGGCACAGTGGAATTACGGAGGAAGCATCTGAAAAGAAGGTGATTTTCAAGAAAGATTTTTATTGATTTCTATTGGTTGGGAGTTAACGTGATGCGTTTTTCGCTGGCAAGAGTATCGGGGGGATCTGGCCCCAGAGCTTTCTCTCTGCCTTCTAGTGCTCGGCGGTGCACGGCTTCAGCCTCTTTGTACTTGCCACGTTGTTGAAGAGCTGAACCAAGATGGCTAACACTGACGAGAGTATCGGGATGCTCTAGCCCTAGAGATTTCTCCCTACCTTCTAGTGCTCGGCGGTGCATGGCCTCGGTATCTTTATACTTACCCTGTCGTTCAAGCACTAAGCCAAGATGGCTAATACTGATAAGAGTATCGGGATGCTCTAGTCCTAGAGCTTTCTCTCTGCCTACCAGTGCTCGGCGGTGCATAGCTTTCGCCTCTTCGTACTTACTCTGTCGTTCAAGCACCGAGCCAAGATAGCTAATACTGACGAGAGTATCAGGATGCTCTAGTCCTAGAGCTTCCTTATAGCCTTCTAGTGCTCGGCGGTGCATGGCCTCGGCATCTTTGTACTTCCCCTGTCGTTTAAGCACTAAGCTAAGATGGCTAATACTGATAAGAGTATTAGGATGCTCTAGTCCTAGAGCTTTCTCTCTGCCTTTTAGTGCTTGGCGGTGTATAGCTTCGGCCTCTCCGTACTTGCCTTGTCGTTTAAGCACTGAGCTAAGATTGCTAACACAGATAAGGGTGTAGGGATGCTCTATTCCTAGAGCTTCCTTATAGCCTTTTAGTGCTCGGCGGTGTATATCTCCGGAATCTTTGTACTTGCCTTGTCGTTCAAGCACTAAGCCAAGATGGCTAACACTGACGAGAGTATTGGGATGCTCTAGCCCTAGAGCTTTCTCTCTACCTTCTAGTGCTTGGCGGTGAATGGCTTCCGCCTCTTCGTACTTGCCTTGTCGTTGAAGCACTGAGCCAAGATTACCAACACAGACGAGAGTGTAGGGATGCTCTAGTCCAAGAGCTTCCTTGTAACCTTCTAGTGCTCGGTAGTGTATTTCTCTGGCATCTTTGTACTTGCCCTGTCGTTTAAGCACTGAGCCAAGATGGCTAATACTAGCGAGAGTACTGGGATGCTCTAGCCCTAGAGCTTTCTCCCTGCCTTCTAGTGCTTGGCGGTGCATGGCTTCGGCCTCTTCGTACTTGCCCTGTCGTTGAAGCGCTGAGCCAAGATTGCTAAAACAGACGAGAGTATCGGGATGCTCTAGTCCTAGAGCTTTCTCTCTGCCTACTAGTGCTCGGCGGTGCATGGCTTTCGCCTCTTCGTACTTGCTCTGTCGTTCAAGAACAGAACCAAGATGGCCAATGCTGGTGAGAGTATCGGGATGCTCTAGTCCTAGAGCTATCTCTCTGCCTTCTAGTGCTTGGCGGTGCATGGCTTCGACTTCTTCGTACTTAGCCTGTCCTTTAAGCACTAAACCAAGATGGCTAACACTAGTGAGAGTATCGGGATGCTCTATACCTAGAGCTTCCTTATAGCCTTCTAGTGCTCGGCGGTATATGGCCTCGGCATCTTTGTACTTACCCTGTCGTTTAAGCACTGAGCTAAGGTGGCTAATACTAGCGAGAGTATCGGGATGCTCTAGTCCTAGAGCTTTCTCTCTGCCTTCTAGTGCTCGGCGGTAAATAGCTTCGGCCTCTTCGTGCTTGCCCTGTCGTTGAAGCGCTGAGCCAAGATTGCTAATACAGACGAGAGTATCAGGATACTCTAGTCCTAGAGCTTTCTCTCTGCCTTCTAGTGCTCGGCGGTATATGGCTTCCGCCTCTCCGTACTTGCCCTGTCGTTTAAGCACTGAACCAAGACTGCCAACACTCACAAGAGTATCGGGATGCTGTAGTCCTAGAGCTTTCTTATATCCTAGTAGATCTTGGCGGTGCATGGCTTTAGCCTCTTTGTACTTGCCCTGTCGTTGAAGAACCGAGCCAAGATTGCTAATACTGACAAGAGTATCGGGATGCTCTAGTCCTAGAGCCTTCTCGCATCCTTGTAGATCCCGGCGGTGCATGGCTTCAGCCTCTTTGTACTTGCCCTGTCGTTCAAGCACTGAACTAAGACGGCTAACACTGACGAGAGTATCGGGATGCTCTGGTCCAAGATCTCTCTTGCAGGCTTCGAGACAACCAATGAGTATAAATTCGGCCTCATTATATCTTCCATCTTTCTGTAGCGATCTTCCTACCCTTAAAGACAATCCAACGTATCTAAGGTGGATATTATGGAACTCTTCACTCTTTATCAGAAAGAGTGCGTGTGGTAGGTAATCCCTCCATAACCCTTGGTTGTTGTGGTCATCATCAGGGAAGATATCATCTAATTGTTGAGTTGCCATGCGTACCCAATGATCAAAGACGCCGGTCCTCCTCAACCAATTCCGCGTGGCGAGATGCACAAGTCCATGAAGACTAAATGAGCTTCCACCGGCGTGCTTACTGATAAAGGAATAGGCGCTCAAAAGACCCAGTGCATCAGTCTTCCTTTTTGTCGAATTTGGAGATGGAAGAATCGACTGCGGGATATCTCGTGAGTTAATGCAGGCTATGATTGACAAATAGTCCGCTGCCAACTTATCCAAATCGTGGATCTGCTGGAAGGAGATCAACCATGTAGTAAGTACCGGGTTCTGAGTCTCGTCGTATCGCCCGTCATCCTGGAATTCCTCACCCAACAGCTCGGCTGCGTCTGTCTCTCGGTCTTTCAATAGTGATAGATAATCAGATAGCAAGATCTCATTCTCATTGATGTAGGCAGCGGCTTGGTTTATTGCGAGCGGTAGAAATCCAAGCTGCTCAAGGAGAGAGGTAGTTTTATCGTTGTCATGCAGCAGACCCTCTTGGATGAGTGAATTTTCTAGAATCTTCGTGGCAGTGATTTGATCGACATCGGGAATAAGTAGAACATTGGGTGATGCCACTCTCACAGCTAGCCTTCGATTACGAGAGGTAAAGAGAACATGACCATTCTCACTGCGAGGGAGGATATTTTTAAGTGCTGGCGCAGTCGCGCTCCCCTTGGTCCACATTTCCATATTGTCTGCGTTGTCAAAAATCAGAAGCCACTTTCCGGCGCTGTCTTGACTAAGACAAGTTTTGACTTGTTCTTTCATGTTCGCTGGCTCTATGTCCGAAATGCCTAGGGCCGAGGCAATATTCACGTAGGCTTGGTGCATACTCTCGTAGCTAGTACATGGAATCCAAAAGATGGAGCATTCGGGCGCCTTTTCTCGCGTGCGGTAGGCCAGCTCCAGGGCTATTTGTGTTTTCCCAATCCCTCCTAGTCCATGAATAGCAACCTTGGTCGGGCCTGTTCCGTAAAAAATATAATTTTCAAGATAACCGATCTCCTGTTGACGGCCCACAAATCGAGGATTTCGAGCGAAGGGTACCATCCAGTGGCGCGTTTCTTTTGCGCCACTGCTCTGGTTATGGCTGTATAGAGGGACTACTCCCAGAAGAGCTCTGGTGTAAGCAGCGGCAGTAAGAGCGGCATATGCTTGCCATTGTTTGTGCTTATGCGAGTCGCAATAGTCGCAAACTCCTCTGATGACCAGGCATGGCAACTGATCCATCAACCCCGCTGCTTCCATTTCAAAACAGAGGATATTCAGCTCTCGGGCAACAGCGTCTCGTGTTGTAGCACTTTTCATGACTTGGTTCCCAGACGCAATCAGACCGTAATGAATGACGGGCTCTTTGAATCCACGTGTTGTGCGCGCAACTAGTTGGTCTGGTTCACATTTTGAGCAGTCGGCACTCGTGCATTCATGATCATAAGTCGCTTGGAACAGCAAATCTTTATCTGGGCGTGAAAATTGTTCTTGAAGCTTTTCGTCTTTCTGAAGTATCTCTGATGCGATTTCTTTAATCAATGTGTTTCCACCGGTGATATTACTGCGCATTTGAGATATTGCAGTTAACAAATATTGTGGTGGCTTATTAAGCGATCCAGTGCGTTCGAAACATTTATCACGAAGTGTCTTCCCATAGTCATACTGGACCACGCCCCCGGAGGTCGCAGTTGGCATGCTGATAACCACGTCGCCTAGGCGAATATCGGCATTTTTGCTCGGTACACCGCCCCCGATGCCCACCATCAACCCAAAGCGAAGAGACGGAAACGTCGGCAGCATGTGAGCGAGCACGACTGCAGCAGAGGTGGTTCCGTAAACGCCTGACGGTAGGCAGGCTACCACTACATTGTGACCACTGATGCTACCAAGTGTGTAGGCGTTGTGGTCGGATTTGGGCTGGGACAGTTGATCGTGGAGCTTGTCAAGCATCGTCTTGGCCGCTGTCATTTCCAGTGGCAAGGCGCAGATCCACGCGACCGTGTAGTCGTCATGTGAGAATATCATTGTTGCTGTCATCAGAGAATAAAAGCCAAAAGTTATTGAACAAGCATGCTTAGAGTAGGAGAACCTCGAAGTGCTAAGGTTGAAATGGAGGGGCCCACTCCAGCTCCTTGTGTTGACTTGTTTGCTTTTATATGGAAAGTTCCAGCTATAATGCATTATACAGTGACGATACATGAATTTAGGTATCGTTGTAAGAAATGTACTGTATGGGTAATCTTACAGGAATATTAATATTCCGAGTCTACCCCTATTATGGTATAGTACATATTGGCATCAGCTTTCGAGAAATGATCGAAGAGTGTAGGGTGGTGACACCAGTTTCGGGAAGTACTGTAGTTGGGTGGGTGACCTCCAGCTAATTTATATTCAATATCAAGTTTGATTCTCCTATGCGGCCCTCCTTTTTTTTCTTTCTTAGGACATGTGTCAACCAGTAGAAATTAGTACCAGAGAGCTGTGATCAAAGCAACACGCCTGTGATAAAAAAAACCAGTACGGGAGGGGAAGGACACGTCAGCGGTTCAGGGGCGTGCAGGATTATTCAGGTGTAGAATAGTGGTGTTCAGGGCATTCAGGTGAATGGGCTGAATGGACTGAAGAGTAGGGCGGCAAGAGGGGATTTCCTAACGAATCAAAAAAAACGGGTGAACACCGACATACAATCACTGTTTGTATGTTTTTGTCCACCTTTTTTTTGCCATTCGCCGGGACATTTGCTCTTGCCGCTTTACCCTTCAGCCCCCTCAGGCCCCTTCACCTGACCGCCCTGATGGCCATCTATTCTTCACCCGATCCGCCTGAAGGTCCCTGAAGCGGTGAAGTGTCCTCTAGGCTAAACTTTCCATCCCTGCCAACCTCGGTCCTGTCCCTGTCCTAGACCCTGTTTTCTTTGTTGTGGTGGCCCTGAACTGCTCCTGATCAAAGCTGATCACGGGAAAAAAAAAATTCACCGTGGCCATTACAACCGTCTGGTCCATTCTTGGCTATGTCCTTTCCAAAGGCGTAGCGAATGTTCCAACCGAAGAAGAGGCGCAGAAACAAATGGTTCGCTTCCATAGAAATAACCACGGTTAAAGAGCTCTTACATGCCAGGTGGCGGCCGAATATATTGTGTATTTCACTAATCAAAGTTGAGTTGAACTTGCGACCTTTTTTATTTTTCCGAACGGACCACACTTTGAAGGGCCTGAGACGGGGCGGCAGGTGACAGAATGCTATTATTGAACGGTCTCGCAAGAGATCCTGTTCGCAGTACAGCCGCGGTATATGGAGACCAGAAGGAAGATTCATATTCCGCGTTATTTTATTTTTCCAGCTGGCTGGCCCCAAATTGCCAGATATGGGCTGCCTTTGAATTCAGACCATTGCGATTCCTACTGGTGCACATCGCGCCCACTGATCAACCATGCCACATGACACGAAACGGGTCCCGTAGGCTGCGAGATCCCGCGAGGTCCTGCCGAGCAGCTCTCTCGTATATTGTTCGTACTAGACCCTAGAACCCGCCACATCGCCCAGAGGCGAGGCTGAGGTGGAGCTTCATTTCATTTTTATTGGCAACTCATCACTTCATTGGTGGCGTGTCACTGGATGTGAAGTAGCGCCAAATGAAGAGCGGCGAGGGGAGGACCTGCAGGCTTGTGCGTGGAGGCCTCACTGAGCACCTCTAACCTGCTATGTATATAGCGAAGTTGAAAAACAACGTCCTTTAGCATAGACGTTGTGGGCTTTAGTTTCCCATAGGCAGCCATGCATAATAAAGGATACATACAAGTAGCGCCAGATGTCCCTTGGCATTATTGTGTAGACTCACGGAAATTACGACTTTCTCCGCCTTGCCTGGAAACCCCTGCTTGACCTGTGTGGTATATCAATAAATCTGACATGGTGTGTTTGCTTCGATGGGTTCTCTACGGGGGATATATTATATCCCTTGTAGACGCAATCTTTGCAGCCCGCCCTCAGGCTATCGGCATTGATTTCGGGCCCGAGATGATGTGCGTGTTGAGAATCGCTTTGATAGTCCAACCCCCTCCAGCCCCCTCCACCCCTTATGATGACCATTGACCAGAACCCTAGAACTGTCGCACATGCGTATAGCAGCGATAATGTGACGTCGCCAGCCATTATAAAACTTGAGCTAGACGATCCCTACAGAATCTATCTATTCCGGCTGCGACTGGAAGCATGGAGCGACGGCGCGCTCCAGGCGCTATTTAGCTGGAAGAACAAAGAGACCTCCGGCATTTCAAATGCTATCGTAATGCTGTTTGAAAGGCTTGTATCGGCCTTGACCTGTGATAGCCATGACACAGCGAACGTGTCTTGGGTACGGCAGTACGTCTGCAGTGCTTGGCACAGCATCATGGCTCGACTTCCCAGAGGCAAGAGGTCGGAACCACTAGTAGGGGAGTTCACGATGAATGACGTGAAGGATGCATTTGTCGATATCCTCACACGGTTGCAGGAAGAGGCACGCACTACGCACAACATTGATATAAAATCGACAGTTATCACCCTACCAGACCTTTTTTAACCAGACCCTGGTGGATTTGTTTCTCGGGGCGAGCCAGAAGGTTGGTATCATGCCTTGGGGGGGGGGGCCTTGAGCCGGATGGCCGCATGAACATATAGCAGCAATAGGACTCCACGAGAAAAGGACGGGAAATATCTCATTATGGACCTAGGACAGTACTATCTGGACCTACGAAGTCTCAATACTGGCCCTAGACCAATGGCCGGAAACGGGCGCCTCCCCATGGACCCTTGGGGAAGTGCCGGTCTCGACCGGGATATCACCCGCTCAGCCATTGAACGATCGGAAATTCTATAGGACTGGCTATGGCTCGGTGGATCCAAGACTGCGTTGCAAGAAGAAGTCCGGAAGGCTCGTGTACTGATACGAGATAACTTTGATGGTGAACTGCTGGGGACCGAGGACCACCAAGACCATCACCATAACGAATACCCTCTGCATCTGAAGGACCCCGACGCTACCGCCGTGCTGTCATGGGTTGATGTCGAAGCAGCAGAGATGAGATATGTTTAAAGTATTGCGCAGAATATTCATAACTATCTTGTTGCTACGAGTATGTTGCCAGCGGGCCACCTGGTAAACCTTGGAAGTTGTTAGCTGACATTCGTGTAGACAACCCTGCCGGTGATATTCGGGATGATAGCATCCCTACCAAAATTGATAAAGCGTTTATTTTGACGAGTGGGTTTGACGGAAAATTGATCAAGCAGAGCCTTGAAGATGCTCTTGGTGATGTTGAGATCATAGGAGGACGGCTACGAGACTGCTACTTGGCCGCCGAGGGCCTTGCTCAGGTTGGCTTATTATACCAGCAGGCATGGGACCAGAGACAGCAGCTATCATGGAAAAAAGACGAATTATAGTACAATATGAAGATGTTCCAGTGACGAAACTGCGGTGCTATAGCTAGGCGTGGCTATAACGGTCGACCCTGGCAGAGAACCAATCATCCAGTAAATCAAGCACAGCTTCTGGTCTTCCTGCGCTGTATTGCAAAGTCATTGAATATTGAACTTGGTATCATACCCAGTGGCTGGTCCTCTATACCGTGTTTACAGCCATGGTATAACAGTTTCCAATTCAGAAATGGGATTTAACAATGTATGAGATTGAAATAGGATGAATGATTGGAGTCATTTATGTCCAGATGAAATGTGCTTTACTTCTTCTCAGATGCTCGCAAACCAAAAGGTATACGTATTCCATCCATTTCGACAGTTGTAACTATCATTTAAAAGCACCGTCCCCACCATGCCCGCAAAATAACTTCGTAATAATTGTTCTTTCGTTGGCACTTAAGGCATGATCAGACGGAATAGATCAGACGGAATATGTCGTTCAGGACGTAGTAGCTGCCATTCTCAGGCCTGATCTCGAAGAGCTGGGTGTAGCCCATGGCGTCCTCGCCAATCTAATACAATCTATGGTTAGATAAAAAGACTCGGTAGCCCATTCTATGGGAATATTGCTGGTCTTCACATACCCGGAGAGTACCAATCAGAAGGATTTCGATGGCGTTGCCTTGGGAGGGCTGGGCATCCATGGTCAAAACCTCGTGCTTAACCTTCTGGAATGGCAAGCTCTGTGAAATTCTCTCGTTAGAGATCCCGGGCTCTTGACATAGGGCAAAAATAGTTGGACTTCGCAGGGAGGGGAGATACGAACAGACAGCTTTTCAACAATTTCTTTAGCGCCCAAGACGGATGAAGCCTCGAAGGTGAGCATTGAGTCATCACGCTTGGTAAACACACAATTATCAGTATCGAACTTTTGCAAGTATCTCCCAGAGCATGATGGGGTTTCGTCATGACGGGGAAGCCTGCAACGGAGAGTCCAGGGGTTGACTTACGTAGAGTGACAGAAGACCTTTACGGTTATGGTCAAAGGTTTGGTTGTAGAACTCGACGAACTGTTCTGTAAATGGATGATACGATTAGAACGTGTCTTCAAATGTTCATGAGTGGCCCGTTGCTGAGCTGGGGGCGGCGTGGGCTCGCTGGTTAAGGGTGGGACTATCATGGTGCGCGGACAGATGTGCGATCGCATGGCGGAAAAGTGGGGGTGGGGGACGGGACGTACGAGCGGTGAACATGAAGTCTGCGGTAGATGAATCTGTTAGCTTTCTCGCATATTCGCCTGGTCTAGCAAATTTTGCCGATCCAATCCCCACATGAGAATGCCAGGCGCAACCCGATCGAACGGCGTTCAGAATGGGTTGTATCCTGTCTTTTGACTCCTTGGGACCCGGTGGCTCGATATGAGGAGCCATATTCTAAATGAGAGCGAGAGGGATTGCCTTAACTTACCAGCCGACTTGTGGAGAGGTTGTGAAAGATGCGACTGTATAAGACCAGGGTGTTAGTGAAGGCTCGATCTTCTTAGTGCCACCACGTCTACCAATTATCCCCACCTTTTTCTCGGACTTGTTTTCCTGGCCATATCTTGGTTGCCCGGGATATGGAGAAGCATTGGACGACTTTGGCATGAGTGTTGGATCTATGATCGATGCGGTAGGTAGACGAGGCTGTGACTGTCGATCAGTCGACCAGGTTTTATACGCCGTAGTCGGTTCGCCTCTATACTATGTTAGAATAGCTCCCTATATTTGCCACACTCCTGATAGTGGATCACCTCTGAGTGACACCCAGCTGCGTATACTCAGTTTGAAGCCAGTCATGCGCTAGGACTTGCTGAATGGTGAGTCGTTGCGCAGGAACATGGGCCATGGCGCGCATCACAAAGTCCGTGCAGAATGTGCCCGAGTTACGTAGAGATGGGATGGGATTCGTGGACGGGGCGGAGCCGGTCCTCATATAATATGCCACAGCTCCAAGTGACCAGATGTCGACAGCGGCGGTGTATGAGTTTGATGACTTCGCCTCCGGCGCCATGAATCCTTCAGTGCCAATCTGGGTCCTTGCGATGGTGCCATCTATATTTTTAGCAATTCCAAAGTCAGCCACCTTGACATGCCAGTAAGGACCCGGACGGGAGACCAGAATATTCTATACAGCAAGTATTAACATCCTTAATTACAGAGTAATCGGCATCAGACCCTACCGGAGGCTTGATGTCCCGGTGGATGAAGCGCTTCTCATGCATATACTGCAAAGCCTGTGCCACCTGGGCCGTGATCAAGGCCGCTTCGGTCTCTGGGAACGTCCCGGAAATTTTCATCTGCTTATGGAGGTCACCGTGCTCGAAAAACTCCATTACCATGTAGATGTGCCTTGCGTCATCGAACCAGCCCAGGAACTGGACGAAATATTTCCTATACTGAGGTTCCAATGTTCTTTAGCCTTCTGTTCCTATCGGGTACCTGGCTAGGAAGCGTTCCATTCGCACACCTCGGGGAATTGAGAGTTGGAGAATGTAACTAGAGCGTCCAGCTCTCGCCTCGCCCCAGAGCCCATCTGGCTCTTGTGAATTTGTTTCACAGCCCGCATAGTATTTTTTGAGTGTCCCGATAGACAAAGCTCCTGGCAGACGGTGCCAAAACCCCCCCTTGCTAATAAGCCCACGTCCCTCCAGCACTCGGGGCCCGATTGCAGTTTATGATGCCGATATCCATTGCTATCAATCGTGGTGTCTATCTTCCAGCCCTGCAGGAGAGGACCGAGTGTATCCATTATTTTTAGAGCACCCTGTAGAAAACAGGCGAGAAGGAAGATGAAGATAGGAGGTTTGAAGTGAGTTGCTGTTCCTTCAAATATGCGGGGTCAGAGAGGTTCACGAGGCTGAGTTGTTAGCCTCAAAACC
The DNA here is from genome assembly GCA_000576735.1 of Penicillium fuscoglaucum FM041. NCBI lineage: Eukaryota > Fungi > Ascomycota > Eurotiomycetes > Eurotiales > Aspergillaceae > Penicillium > Penicillium fuscoglaucum. The sequence continues at coordinate 35,598 of HG814302.1, read as the reverse complement.
AGAACGTGATTGGTTCAAAAAGTGTTCTATCACGATATCTCGTGCATGCATATGTGGGGGCTAGGATCTTCTCCGTTTTCCAATTGGGCTTCTTCAACCCTAAGCGGTGGCAGTGCCCAGCTGGAACCTCGACCCAAAGAAGCTCCTTGGGCGGGTTGAGCACTGTCACTTTTGATAATATGTATACCAGAAAAAAATATGGTAGTGTAATGTTATTTCCACAGATTTTTTAAGACCAAGGAGCCCCGGGGACTAGGTGTTTATCTAGGGGCCCTTGGAGCAACAGCATCACTGGGCAAACCGGACGAGTTAGCTCGAGTCGAAGTGCCAGTGGACAACCTTGGAAGGGGGCTGCGATCCTTCTGCGTCACACGTGTATGTGACAACTCATGCATTAGCTGTCAGTGCTCGCTGCCCCGTGGCATGATTCAAAAAGCAAACATCTATTACATATGTATTGTCCAATCATGTTATGCGCCGAGTTCCGCCAAAGGCCAGTGCGGGATCGGGCGCGTGGCCGTGATCCTCTCACACGGGCGGCTTTGCTTTACGATAGGGAGTCCACTTTGAGTCTCAATGGCTCAAATCCACTTTCAAATGTTTGATGAATATGTTCTTGCAATTGGAGAATCATGAAATTGAACTTGCAGATCTGGAGGTGGGCTATTGGGGAGATTCTATGTAACCACGAAGAAAACCATTTGACATGAAGGACAAAGAAAATTAAATGGAAATGCCATTGAGCCGCATGATAACCTGTGGAATGTGAGAGGAATTCATTGAAAAACCAATCTTCTATCCAGTCTGGACTCACCTTCTCAATGTACCGAACTCCAACCAAAATTCCATCTTCATCTTGGAATTCGTCCTCGTTGCCAAAATCAGCATTTTCGGGATCAAGGCAGGTGAGACAGGTAACTACAACTTCAGAGTATATAGTTCCCATTCTCCTCTTTAATTCTCCCTGCGCCAATGAGAGTAAGTGATCCTTGAAAAATGATGGTTGAACACTGTCATCTAACGAGTAACCTAAAATGGCACCTGTCTCTTCGCTTGTCTGGGGTAAAAGTGCCTTCTCATTCTCATAATCCACAAGGCTCTCCCACAGCCCAATCTCAAGCAAGCAACACCCAAGACTGTAAATGTCGTGTTGCATAATATAATAGGCCTCAGGGTTAGACCCCATGCGAGTGGGATGTTGATACAGCATTTTCTGCCAAGAGGAACTGCCCTTCTTCAACGTATTTCCTTCTGCAGCCCGAAAATCCGCGAATCCGATAAGGAAAGCGGACCCTATTCCAGGGGGTCCACAAGATTCATTGTTGAACAAGAGGATAGTTTCAGGGCGAATGTTCTTATGAACGAAACCGAAGGTATGGACGTAGTTCACTGCTTTCACAAGATCCTGTGCGATTCCAAGACGATCGGATAAGGATTCGGTTCGCACAATATTCTTCAAACATTCCCGGAGACTGCGAGGTTGCGAGCACCCTGCGGGTACTCGGAAAATAAAGGTCAATGCTTCGAAAGTCGATTTGTTGGCGTTCTTATCTTTATGTTTGACAACTCCTTTGCAGTTAAGGAGGCCAAACTCCAGAGGGTTGGAAAAAGACAGCTTTTTAGCCAGGTCACGGCAGTCTCTCTCTAAATGTCTCAAATTGCCTCCCGGATAAACTTCATATCTTTCAAGAATGTATGACGATTTTCCAGAGCGTCCACTTTGCCCGATACGTGCAGTAGAGAGTGGGATATCGCGGAGTTGAAGAGATTCTAGGCCCTCCTCATAGAGGAAAGCGAAAGATTTTGAGGACTCATTGGATTGAAGTGCTTTCCTTAGGGATTGAGCGGACACGATTGGGGTGTGAGTGATCTGGGTTGAATCAACCGAGTATGACTGCAATGTAATATCAATAGCCCTCGATGGGATTTTGTAAATCAGATACCACGACGGATCGAAAACATTGTGCCAGGACTCGAGATCTTGAATTGCCTTGTCGATCTTCTGTTGTTTGAAGCTATATTTCAACTTTCGCATGCGTATCTCGTCCTTTCCAAGTTTTGTATCAGCATCGATTAAGACGCTATCGAGGATCTGACCCGCGATTTGAAGCTTGTTGAGCAGTATTTGAAGGGTTTCCTGCTGAGTATTCCGGTGCTCTTCTTCTAAGGTTCCCTCGACTTGTCGAAGGAGTTTCAGCTGATATTGTGTGCGCATCCAATAGTTGTCCACTCGAACCTTCCGCTCACGAAGCTCATCGCTCGCATGGGCATATGCGGAGTATCTTTCCACAAGCATCTTTCCATATCTATTAAGGTTAATATCATGTACGATTTTATCTCTGTAACTATGGCTTACTTGAGGCAAAGATCCGCGAGGGATATAACAGAAATCGGGTCAACCATCTCTAGATATCGGAGTGGTGAAAAAGAGGAGAATCAGAATCGAGCCAGCGTAGGGAAGTAATATGAAGCGGCCCCGAGGGCTGTGCAGAATGTGAGCATGATGCATCTCCTACTACAGAAGGATTGTACTGGGTTGAAGTTGTGGAGAAGTACAGGGATTTGAGATACGTGGCTCAATCACCGGGCCCAAATGATTCATGCATTGTGGCTTAGGCCAGGCGCCTATCCAGACAGCAGGTATGCCTAGTGCGCCTTGTGCCTCTCCCCCAAAGTCAGTCTATGGCAAGTCAAACATAATACATCACCAGCAGCACTGCCAGAAATTGTGCACTAGTCTGATTAACCTTGACGTCTGCCTTGCTCTTGATTTGTATTAAGAACTGCGTGCCAAGCGACACCGTTCAGGCAATTTGCAGGGGGAAGTAATCATGCTATACCTGGGTTCAGCTGAGAGGGTCTGTGTGGTGGATGAGGCGAATCTCACCCGGTGATCACCAGTTCTCAGGCCGTCTATTACACACTCACCCTTATCACCCCCACTCGCGCGACCCTAAAGCAGCGCTCGCCCATTTCTTACCTGGGCGACACCCTCCCAACTACTGGACTCACTGAGACAACAAATATGCTTCTAAGTATATATTCTCCTTTAATCTCATATCCGGTACATACGACCACAGGGTGTGGAGAACAGGGCTTCCCGTCCGCTCAGCCGTACTTAAGCCGAGTATTCTGCACAGTGAATAGTCAATGCGCCCTCAGCACCTAAGCGACACTCTAGGGTGAGTGTGGGTGATATGGGTGAGAAGTCTCGAGACTGGGGTGAGAGAGGTGAGAACGGAGTGACAATTCTCACCCTTAAGGTGATAGGGGCCAACTCACTCTGAACCTATGCTAGTCCCAAGAAAAAGATATAAATACAAGTCCCGAGGCCCTTCTCTTACTCTGCCATGATTTTCTTTGAATTTCTTTACCATCTAAAATATGTTCTCCGAAAATAATCTCCAGAAAGCCCTCTAAGAGCGTATTGCACGTACCGCATCACGTGGTTTCACACATATTAAAACGAGAAGGAAGATGAGGATAATACTATCTACTACCGTAAGCTAGCGCCTACTATGCTAGAATAATACGACTAGTTATATAGTTGTTACTGAGGCTTAGACTGCGGCACGATCCGCAATATCTGCGGATATCCACAATCCATATCCGCAAAGTGCGGATTTGGATATTTTTTGATATCTAATATGCCCACCCACCGGCATGAGTAGTCCGTGTCAAATTCACCGCTTTCTTTACTTATTGCCCACCGACTATGGAACTACTTTCCAAACCGCGTTCGCTCAGTGAACGACCACAAACTTGGAGAATCACTGAATTAAGGGGAAAGCCGTCCGATACTTGTTAGATTCTGCAATCAAGGTATGGGTATAAACGACATAGGATTCGCATGCTGGAGGAACCACTGTACTTGATATACGGTCGGGTAGATCGTAGTCGCGTCTGCTTGCCAATGAGACCATCTCCGCAAAAGAAACGGATACCGGGACATTCAATAAAAACGCCAGGCTCTTCCCGGGATGCTGGTTCATCTTTTGGCTTCCATTCTTCCCCGATTGGAAATGCTACGTCTGCAATCACGTTCAAGTGTGATCTCAAAAACGTGATAGGCGCTCAGTGGTGACCATCGATGTTCAAGGTGTTCAAATCTAAACAAAGAGAAAGCGCAAGTCAGTCGGACTATAATGCGATGCTTCAAAGTGAGCCTAGCGGCCTGAGCCCAGATAATACTATATTACCGTCTGTCTGTAGAACTGTATTTTAGTTTATCTAGGCTACTATATAACGTATTTCACCAGCGAGTGGGCCACCACTAGCGAGTGGGCCACCCATCCCAACCTACCGATTTTAAATGCATATATCTCAACCAAAACGCCATTAAATTAATTCAACTAACTGATTTGTCTATCTGGACATGTTTCTCTTCTATGCCCTGGCAATCTGCATATTCCACATCCCCGGGGGGGCCGCGTACGTGGCTGAATAGCCGATTCTCTATGTATACCGGCACTAGGGGGAGGTGCTTCATCTGCTTCCCCTAGCCTAGTAATCAATTGAGAAGCTTCTTGAACGGAGAGGCCTTCTTCGGCGGGGATCTGCCTTTTAGATCTAGCTCGCTTTTGCTTCTGCTTCTCGTTAGCGGCACGTAATTCCTTGTTTTCTTTGGCGAGTAAGATAGCACCTTGCATTGTAAGACGGAAGCCTTTCACAAGCTGGTTTAATGCACGATCTAACGGGCTAGGTGGGCTTCGAGATCTTGTACGAAGTAAAGCTTTGAGTGATGAAGCCTGCCGACGTAGTTCTTTCTCTGTAGCTGGCGTTTTTGGTGTAAAATTTCGACTTGATTCACTACCCCGGCTACCGGTGAGGGGGGGGGGGGTAGGTGTTCGAAGCCGGATATTGAGCTTTGAAATCACTTTATCTGGTGCAAAGGGCACTAAACCGGTAGATCGGAAGCTGCTTTTAATTGTCTCCGGTTTAAAAGCTTTAATTCGTGCCTCTCGGTATACTTTAAGAAAGTCAAGTTTATCAATATAGTTAATCCCGTTCCGTATCGTCATTTCAACTTTCCGACTATAAGACCGTTTTAAGACCGCAAAACAGCCGACATCGAGAGGTTATAAAAGATGGGATGAATGTGTAGGCATATAAATTGGTATTACCTTATTTTGCTCACAAATTTTATCAAATTTCGGCGTTAAATGACTTCTATATCCGTTAAGTATTAAAAGCCGATACCCCCCCTTCGTACGTGAAGAAGTAGTAGGAATAAAGAGCTTTTTAAGCCAGCGAAGTCCAATTTCATCCGAAGTCCAACTATTAGGGCTCACTTTAAGGCGCCAATCTTTCGGAAGGCCGGTAAACCAGGATTTAAGGAAGACCTTTCCTTTAAAAATCATATATAGAGGAAGCACCTAGCCAGAAGCATTCGTACATTTAATCACTATCACCCACTCTCGATTTCTAGGTTATAGAAGTGCTCGCCGACCGTAGACTTCGCTTCTCGAAATCACCCTTATAGTAGTAGTAGTTAAGCCTATCGCGAAACTAGTCTCGTCAAAGTTATAAACGTCATCGGGGTCGATTCTAAATTGAAGGATCGTTTTTTAAACTAAATCAAACCACTCCCTAATGAGTTTCGGGTCTTCACATTTCACGCGCTCGTAGTTATACCGTTTCGAGAATCGGGAGGAGAGGAGAGGATGCCGTTATACGAATTTCGTAACCCAATTTTCGCCGACTGAAAGAACTGGGGTAGTTCCACGCTTTTGAAGAAGAAGATCCGCCATTTCTCGTATAGAAGAGGGCCGGGGGGGGTGCTCCACGAGAATCCATAGAGAGTATCCATTTTTGAAGCGATTCCTCCTCAGTTTCAGTCAACTTATAGTTATTGGCGCGTGTTTTAGGACGAAAGGTATCACCGGCGAGGCGGCGTTGTAAGGTAGAGCGGGGGACTTCGAAACGGCGCGCCACTTCACGAATTGAAGATATTTCTTGATTCTTAAAAGCCTAGATAGCTAGTAAGATCCTACCCTCTTGCTCTATTAAATTTCTAGAGCGTTGAGAGCGAATTGGTGGCATAGTGGGTGGTTGAAGAAGAAGGGTTTAAATTAATTGACGCGTTTTGGATGGGTGGCCCACTCGCTAGTGGTGGCCCACTCGCTGGTGAAATACGTTAGTTACAACTACTCCTTTGTTAGGTTTCTACTGCCTCTAGTCATATCAGAAGACACAACTAGAGTCCGAAAAAGAACCTAAACTATCTTGAGAAAAGTCAATACGCTTGTAAGCTTAGCCTCAGAGTCGCCCAGTTTGGTCGTTTATGAGCTCAAGGCCAACATCACCCCTCTACATACGTGTTTATAATGGAGAATCTTCCTTACACATGAATCAGTCAAGCTTGAATTTATTTGGACGCGAACGATAGGACACCCAAAATCGCATGAGAATAAATACTAATCTTTTCAAAGATTCCTTTCATAGAATGATTTGATTATGCCCACATTGTTCGCTTCATACTCCCTCAACTCCACAGTACCATCTTCGTTCAAGAATGTATTTGGCTGCACAAACTTCCATTTCGGCTCTTTGTTGGCGACGACGATCTTTCGCCATGTTTCGTACTGACCATCGACGTTGCTTAAATCCTGGTAGAAAGGCCGACAGGCATCAACGTCGGCTGTACACCGCCACACATGAATATTGCACAGCATTCGCTCGATTGAAGGTTTTCCATGAGAGATAATCTTGTTGCGATCAACTCTGACGTAAAGAGTTTCCTTGATAGGGTCATGATCCACAGCTATTACCCCATCGCCATCCTGAAGGAGATGCTTGAAAATCGCGAATAGTGCCTTTATAAGTTAAAAATCAGCCTGAACAAATCGACTCTCGTAATCGAATGACTGACCTGAGCATGATCACCTCCCCAAGTTTGTGTGTCAGCCTTGAAGCTGTGAAGTGCACGAAGGCCCTCAACACCAATATGTATATAGGTATAGTAAAGTACTATCGGCGTTAACTATTAGTGCCTTTATTGACGCCCTCTGGAGACTTACAATCATGGGCAGTGGGGGTACTGGTTTCATGATACCCAAAAAGTGCGAGAATATCCTGATTGTCAGCCAGATAATAAGCAAACAAAAAGGCCCTGCACTCCTCCACCGTCAACGCCAGCTTTCCAAAGATGCTATTCCACGACTCCTTTGGCTTATACCAACTCTGTATAGGTTGAGAAGTAAGCGGACTAACTGGAGGGCTCTCGTAATTGAAATTGAACTCTCCTGCGACTGGCTCGGCGAGCAATTTTCCAGACCCATGACCAATAACTTCGTGAATGACTGTACCGATGAAGCGTACTACGTGAGCACATGACATATATGCCTCGGATTGCGAAGGCTCCACGTAATAGCACGGACGACCAGGCTGGCTATTCAAATTCATGCGATTGCCGTAAATGAGATTCTTGACGCCGTAGTTCTGGCCGTCATTATCATTCTTTCGAGCAATGTCCTGTCAGTCGCTGGAAGTGATTATATTTTAAACAAGTTCAACAGGAGTACAGACTTACAAGATTGATATTATTGGCCTCCCAGAAAATACTCGAGACAAATGCAAGTACTGAGGTAAAATCAGAATACGGAAGTGTATTGAGGTTTGTGAGTTATACATACCGTGGATAATCTGGAATACTGGAGTTTCGAGGTTGCTTGTTTCAAATGGCCCTTTTCCGCTGTTCTCGGGGGTCGCCCAGGGGAGGGAGCGGATGATATCAGGGGACATTTCGACAAGCTCATTTATTCGTCTTGTGTCCTCAGTATCTGCAATACCGACACAAGCTTGCAAGTCGCCTCTCGCACCATGGGGGTCGTGATAGGCACACAGCCACCCCAATGAGTGTTCGACACGGGGTGCTTTGTCCTTGACCCACATCTTAAGAGCAGTCCAAAATCCAGTCAGATAGGTTCCATCAGAGAAGGATCCGATCAGCTGAGTGAGCTCTGCCTTTTGCTCGGCAGATGATGCATGCTCACGTGCCTCTTGAAGCTCCAAACATATTGACTTCATTTCCTCTGAAAAATCACCCCGATGTAGGAAGACCTCCCCTAGCCGCTCCCCAATCGTGACGTTTCCAATAAGCCCAGGGGCATCGTCAGTCTCTACACAGGCTTGGAGTACTTGAAACTGGTCAAAATCATGACCAGATACTTTACTGAGCCGTGTATTCTCCGGTCCAATGCCTTGGCTTTCTATCATTTTATTAACGGCGGCAACCTCTTCTGCTGTGATCCTTTCTTTCCCGGGATAGAAGGGTGATTGGCTTGTTTCACCTGGATAGCCTATTTTCGACGGCTGAGCCGCCATCATGGTGTCTATGACCCCTTCAAGTTTGAGGGTCACTTCCTGCGAAATGCTGGCCATTCTTCGAAGGGAGTCTTTGGAAATATCCGGCATGACTTTCGTATCCCCATCGCCCTGGAGCACAAGTTTAGGATATGTAAATGATTGGGCTGCTCATCGCACTCACAAAGTAATTACCGAAATTTGACAGGAACATTCCAGAAAACTCAAGCCATGCATCGAGTTCGCTCTGCTTTAGACCAGCGTCGCAGAATTGTTGCCATTCACCATTGCATGCTCTGTGCATCTCAATTATAAGGTCGAATATTTGCTCAGCCTCTGGTGAGGTTTGACGAAGAATTATTCGGCTAGCGCACCAGCAAGCCTTAGCTAAATGATGAGCGTAGGCTGCGTAGTCACCGCTGTCGGGTGGTACGTCTTTGGAGAGGCTGTCAAAGAGTTCACGAATCTCTAGTTTGTGTGTAGCATTATGCACTGTCCAAACCTCGGCGGAACCCATTGTGTAGCCCAGTAAATAAGATAGACGATTGGCCTTCGTGAGTTGGATATGATTCTTAAGAGCTATGCAGTAATATCGGTGGTGAGAAAGGAAATTTTGTAATTTAACAAGGAGACTCGTTAAGGAGACCCGAGGTCAAGTGAGCATAGCGGGGCTACGAGACTGGTACGGCAAGTGCCTTATTTTACGGGGCATTACTCCGCCCTTACCCGGGTTCAAACGTTCCAGACATAATCCCCACATGCATTGTGGGATAATCCGGCTCTGATGTGATCTTGGACATGCGTTTTTTTCAATTTTACGACCTGGTAAAATATTTGGCTTGGTGGGAACCACGCCCCGTGGACTGAACTTGTCCCCGATTCTTTTACATTCCGTACTTTCACTTCATACTACTCCATACGAAGGCTCTGATTTGTCGCCCCCAAATCCCTTTCGGTCTGACCGGTAAAAGCTGAAGAGAGGGGTTCTTTCAAAAATGACTTGGCAGTGCTTGGGCGCTAAAGATAGGTGATGTGATTGGACCCGAAGATCCCTTGTGTGACATATCCACCCTAGTGCTCCCCCTCGTCCAGGTGTCCCTGAAATCGCCTCAACTCCGGGCCCACATGGACTCAACCCCGCCTCGACTCCGCCGAGTCTGTACTACATAGTAGGTAATACTAGGTAGGTATGCCGCATGCATTGCCCCTAGAGTATTGGGAATAGGTCGGGGGATTAAGGCCTGAGGGCTTTGGGATTCCACCCGTTCAAATTCTTAATGTTCCCAGCAGTTAATGTCTCCTTTCCCTCATATTTGATTTCCTTCCCATCCCCAACTTCTGGCAAGCTTTGACCAGTTAAATTCACTAGGCAATCAATCGGTAGAAAAGATTCGGGGTGCTATCTACAAGGCTATGGGTAAAGTAGTTATATGCATGGTGGTGACTCAGACATGACTGATTTCTTATGATTTCAAGTGTTCCGTGCACATGTATGCAGCTAGATTGGACACTGCCCCCTCTGGCCTGCATATTGCGTACTTTTATCCACATCTGCATGTAAATACTGGTATATGGTATTTAATTACAATATTTACAAAAGAACAGCATTTGCGGCTACATAATGTATATACTTCATTGAATTGAAACTGGGTTTCATGCGAAAATTCAAGTTGAAGTATTCTGGAATACCCAATAAAGGCCCTACTAGTGGATGGCTACCAGCCTCACCTCCACACTCTCTCTTGGAGGACCCTCTGCCATCGGATTCTGGACAGCAACATGGAACGCTCCTACATAATTAATATTCTTTGTTAGCTCCTAGGGAAAAACTCCATAGAGAGTAAAACACGTCAGAATAGTATACATACTGGATTTTTCTCCACTAGAGTCGGCATTTCGAAAAACTAAAAGATCATCCACTCCTTGGTCTTTGATGTAATACCACTTATGGTTTTCATTGAAGTGCAGTAGGCTGTTCTCATCCACGCGAGAGCGACGAATTGCGTCATTATCCAAAATGTCATGATCTTGATCGATAGTGGTAAAATCACACATAGCTAGTGGCCAATCATCCGATGGTTGTTTTAGAGGTCGCCAAACACTTGAAGAAGTATCAGAAATGTAAATAAATAGTTCAGATTCATTGAGTTCTAAAACTCGATACGACTCACTTTAGCATGTCAAAGCTTTTTCCAGGCCAGAAATCTTCATTCCCAGGGAAAGACCAACGGAGAGCTATCATTGATCCGTCTTTCGACCAGTCACAGTGAGGAATTTGACTCGGTTGTTCATATTCCTTTTGATATTCACGAATTACCCGAGGGAAGTCCGAGTCTCTTCTTCGTACCTGATATGATCATCCAGGGCAATGATCAGTATATGACTGGGATTTTAAGATCAACGATAGGTACTAACTGTAAGATCAAAGCACTCAATTCTTGAGTACTGAGGAAAATGCTCCTGTATAAGTGACTCTATTTCAAGCCAAAAGGCTGATTGAGCAGATTTTCTATCGTTGTAGATTTCGCTTAGGTCCAGATGACTTTTGTGGTGCAAAATGCAGAAACCGTGGATGTCAAGTTTCCACTCATTTTTATTTTCAATGGCAGCCAATTCGACCTGGTGGGGCTCAGAACGAATATTTCCTCGACGTGCCCCTTCAATATTATTGACTGGGAAGTCTGTACTGAAGGCTTTCTCGGTCTTTAGAATGGGATCTTTGGCAATGTAACAAATAGTACCCTTCATGGCTAATGATAAAGGCCAGGTTATGACAGAGAGAAAGAAGGATCTGAGATGTGGGGTAGTTTGCCAGCTCAAGGGCAAGAATAGTATAAGAGGCTTATGCCAGATAAATGATGACACAATGTTTAGGAGTACAGGAAGTGCCCGCGTACTTTTGCAAGAAACTTGCCCAGGTGATCGTCTGCTTCAAGTCGATGCTTAAGTTGCTGGGCTCATTTCAATTGCAACGACCACGGGGTATACTTTTGCTACCTAGGTATTCAAATGCCCAGGTGGCGAGGGGTAGTAGAATGAGGCTCAATTGTCTCGCTTTTGATCGGATACCGCGGCATTGATAATGCGAAATGTTCAATGTTGAGGGGCTGATTAGTACATAGCGATGTGGTCACGGTTGATACACAGTATACATACAGATGTACATATACACAATCTTTGACCCCGCAAATTGCTCCGAGAACAGCAACATGCATATACGAAGAACGAATACGGAGTACCGACTGACGTGGCAGGCATAGATGCATGTGTAAGCCACCGTTGCGCATGTTTTCTATGGCTCGATTGGTAGATTGCCTCGATCCACTCGCATCTCCGCATGATGCGACGGGATCAACCCTTTTGAGAGTGGGAGCCGCTCTCGGTTGGATTGCAGCCTTCAAGTCCATTCAAAGAGTGCATCACATATGCAGTGCGGCAGTCAAGCCATTTGACAACTCGACAGTCTGGCTTGTCATTTTCCTGTATCAATGAACATTTATTGATTGATTGAATCTGAAGGTTCGTGTATAGTACTAGTGCTACATGTATCGTGATGTATGTAGTAATTTTGAGGGATATAAATAATGGCCAAATAAAACTTGAAGATTGAAATGGCCCAGGGAGATCGAAAGTTTTTGAATTCTATTCCAACCCGAAGACTTCCACTTCTGAATCAACAGTTCTCATTACCTATTCAAGTGACACGAAAACTGTGATAGCTCAATACAACCCCATTTCGCAATAATCATGCCAACCGAATGTCAAGAAGATGAGCAAAGCCTGAGGCAGCCATGGAAAGAATGGCAAGGGGAGCTCCATAAAGCCGAGGGTGGCCCCATATTACATGACAATGCTAGCGGGAACAACCCTGGAGGAGAACAGAGTCCTATGCCTGCAACCGGGCATGGAACTACCTCTTTGAGTAAGAAGTACGTGGACTTGGGGTCTCCGAAGACTACGCCCGCGAAAGAAAATTGAATGCAAGGTAAATATTGCGATCTGAATTGCTTAGTGCTAGCTTTAGCTTGGAACTGACATCATATTGGCGCAGACCACGTGTGCTCATGACCCGGGACTAGCCAGCTAGTTCCAGAATGGGGGCGGGCGGAGAGGCGGGGCGGTACCATTTTAACATAGGCTGTCTGGCGGTTGGATACTCGAAAGTCGGACGCATCTTGGGGCTGATCATAACATCCAGGACTTGAGACTTTCAATTTCTATCTTCAATGGGTGAAGAGCTGCAAATGGGGCAAGGCACACCAGATTACATGTCAATAGTTTACGATCTCCAGCTAACTTTCGTTTACTCTCATCCAATCATTTATTTGTCTAACTCGCATTACCCTGCACAGCCTGAACTGTAAATTACAAGCACGCGCCCAAATGAGCGTATAATTAGTCTAGCTGTTGCCCTAAAGAGAAGGAGATTGCGCGCCTTACGACAGAGCCGCCAAAAGAAAAGTAACCGAGAGTCCTGCCTCTTTGAAATTGAGAACTAGGCATCTCACCCCATTAAAGATCTGTTACACACTGAAGTTGCTTTCTATGTCACTGAATTCACCAAGATCCATCCAGGAGATAAATTGTTTTATTTTAACCTGATTCAAGCTATCGGCAAATCTTTATTATGGCTTTAGGGGACTTCGACCTTGAAAGTCAATCGGCAAATACTCGAGATCCGTACGACTATCATGGTCCCATGGAGCGATGGGTTATTGAAAGAAGCTCTAGACAGTTCTCAAACTCAATCCCATTGAACCTCAAATCTACTGGTGTCTCGCAATCCCTTGTATGTTGCCCTGGCCTCGGAAAAGGCCGACTGCTTTCCGTATAACTGCTAAGAAAACTCAATCAGGCCACATCTATGCGCGTTCAAGCAATCGAAACGTTATTCGGACTACCTGCGACAGATAGTACATCTGGGTACGCGAGCGGACTACCTATGTACTTTGAAGACATCGAGTCCCGTTTTCAAGACCTGCTTCACCCAGAATTCGTACATATATGGACACTCATCGGTAAGCCCTTGCCTTGTACCTCTTCCGAAGTTTGGCATTGGTGCTTTGCAGTACTTCAAGCATATGAGAGTTTGGGGGATCAGGACCCAAGCATTGAGCAGGTGTATCGGAAGATCTTATCGACCAGACCAGAATACTCAGCGTCAGAGGATGAGAAGAAATACACAGTCCAAGCCATATTTGCAGTTCTTTGCTGGACAACGGGTACTTTGGAACCAATTGTGGGCGAAGCTCCACTTCAATGCCCACAGCCTTGTACTGGCTCCGTTTCGGAGGAGGAAGCACATTTGGAGATTCAATCAACGGCTCTGGTTGCCAGAAATTGTGGTTTTACTTACTCCTCCAGCGACACTCGACGCCCTACAAGCAAGATGTTTCACTCGTACAGACTCCACCTCAACGAGGTGACGCACTTTGAGCCTGGGCAGTCGATGATACAGCGACCTGATATAATCGATACAGGCATCAGCAGCAGCATAGATGGCCTCTTTGGAGACATTTTATATGAGCCAACCCTGACCTATGAGTCCCTGTTCATTATCGGACGAGTGAGAATCAAATGGGTCAATACGATCACCGCCCACTTGACCTTTGATCGGGCCACACGAGAACTGTCCGTGTATAAATATCCTTCATTTTGCGCAGCGAAGGTAATGGCAGCACGAAGGACTCATGTTCTTGAAAGGTACGTACACAAGTTCCGTAAGCCGGTCAATCATCTATGGGTGTATGCAAAGTTTTCCAGTAGGATGCACTAGCCATATTCACCTTTGCGACGTTCATTGTTTTTAATTTTTGCTAAACTGAATGTACCCCAGTATCACCGAGAAGCTTCTTCTACACGCAGAAGGTATAGACTTTGTTCATGATGCCGACTCGATTTATCGTGAAATTCTATTATCATATCGACTTCTGTTTGCAGGGTCAAACAAATCACGGAAAAGAATAGGCCGAATCTTGAGCTTTGGATTAAAATCGCGAAGGGCCACCGCCGACACAGCGAACGCCGTATGTCACGAAAATCTTGATGGATTTCTACATACGCTGTGCACTTCACCCTTGTACACCAATCGATATTTTCTCGGCCTACCTATTGGTAGAAAGATAAATCACGGCCTTTGTGGGGGTCTTTTCCCACCATTCTCTTTGAATTTGGACGGTAATCTCATAGAGTCTGACACATACTCTGCTAGGGATGATTTCCCTACCTTTGGTGCCCGACTACTTGCTCTGCAAAACTATAACAAGAGACGCCAGCCAAGCAAAATGACGGATCTTTGGCGTGATCGACGAAATCCCTTACAGTGGTATACCTTCTGGGCTGTTATATGGGTTGGCGGAGCTGGAATTCTACTTGGGATACTGCAATTTGTGGTTGGTCTTGTGCAGGTAATTTACACCATCTACCCTGCTACCTGAAAGAAATTCGGGGCCAGCAGCAGGGCCGACCATACTATGAATGCCTTTTGCTCATTTCGTGATTCTTCGCAAGTTCCGAATGAACTATTTGAGGAGTTAGCGTTCTTAATATATAGATACAGTCTACGATATATGCTAGTATTGTAAGACAATCGTCATTGATATAGGTGCCATGTCTCAAGTGCTTGACAATAAATTTTGAAACTGAGGCTTGCACTAACGTGAAAGAATGGTAAACTAAGGTAATATGACATCAGCTCAGGTTAAGCACATTCTGAAACAACAAGAGAGAAAAATGAAAGAAGCGAAAAGGGGGAAACCCAACGAACACGACAGGTAAAAACGGCTGCTACCAATTGCGACACTGCGACTCGTAGAATTGCCAGCACATCAATCAAAACTTGTTATCTTCTTCCAATTGAGATGAGCTCATCGTAGGCCTTTTCGGTCCCCGAATCAGCCGCATTTGGTTTTTTCTTCTTCAGGTACAACTCTGCCATCTCCCTAAGCTTAGATGCCTCAATGGCTTCCTCTTCCCCATTCTGAGTCAAGACCTCCGAGAGTTTGAAGAGATTGCGACCGTGTTCAACTGGCAGCCTCCCCTTGTATAGCTCAGTTATCTCCAGAGATTCCCTAACATGTTTTCTATTAAATTGTGTCAGAATCCCCAGATTCATGTCTCAGTCATAATATTATCAAGTGGGTTGTCATACATGGAAGCCTCCAACTTCCCTTGGTCTAAACAACACGCACCAAGCTTGTATAGCACTGCGGCATTGTGTGGGTGAGCACGAGTCTGCTCACCTGTCAGCCACGTATTTTGAGATTCTATGAAGCACTGCTCGGCAACTTCAAATTTGCATCGGCGTCGCTCTAGAAGCCCAGCGCAGAACTGCATGCTGCAAGCAAATGAGGTCTCAATATCAGTATTTTCGCTATATTCACTATAGAATTTCAAGATCCAACCTTCCGAAGAGCACTCACTAGGACATTAAACCGAAGTTGAACGGCTTTTCTTCTTTGATCTGTATGGAAGCCTCGTTAAGCTTCTTTTCTGCCTGATCAAGTCTGTTGAGATCGATCAAACATCTTGCTTCATTGACTGGGAATGTTGCAGGGTAATTCCAATTATTGTCCTGGCAATTGGGGCGATTTTCCCACCACACGCGCGCTTGCTGAAAGATTTCTAGAGCCCTGTCCAGGTCATTTGTGCTGTGATACATGATGCCGAGGTTTTCGGTGGAAAAAGAGATGATTGCCTCTTTTCTAGGCACTTCATTCAAACGAATATCAATCTCCCGTTGACAAAGCTCAATGGCCTCTTGCATATTACCGAGTTCCTCGCATATCTGAGCCTGATGGGATATTATTGTTCCTTCGAGGTTGATCCTAATTCCTTCAGTAGCAAGAGTGCCCACGGCAATCAGGTTCACCGCACATGTCTTCTCGCATTCGTCGAAGTCATTCCTCTCGAAAAGAAACCTTTAGGCGGTCAAATACTGACCTTCAGCAAAGATGGTAAAATGTTTACATACCTCTGGTAGTCACTGAGCATTTCGCAGAAAGTATCTGACGCGGTGAATGTCTGAGATAATTTTCTTTCATCCTCAAATGCATCTCGTAGGCTAAGCACATGTTGCAGATGCTTGTTGTAGTTTTCCCAAGCGTCGAAAAGTTGAGCCTTTTCTATGTTTGATTTGGATACGACGTTCGACAGCAACTTGACGGCGTTATTGAAGGCTCGTTGCCGCTCATCCGGTTCCAAGAAGTAGCGATACTGCTTTTGTATGAGACGGTGGATCGTCAAAATTCCCGAGTCTTTGTCACGCTTGACCAATGCTTTTCCAATCAGTTTTCTTAACGCAGCAGAAAATCTGGAGAAGAACAACGTGAGCCATATTTTCAATTTAATCTGTTGGTTGTAGAACCGGAGCACAGGAGATTCTCACCCAGTAAGCTTATTTTTCAAAAACTTTAGGTCGACTGGTAGCTCAGAATCAATATTTATGTCAAAGATCTCTGGGGGTATATGATCGGGCATTAAAAATGAAAAGACCCCCATGAGTGAAGCACCTTGTTGATCAAGAGACTGGAAAGTAAAATTCCAAAGAGCCGTGAATGCGTCCAAAGCATGAGCAGAGCCCGGATTCTCCAAATAAATAGTGGTAAAATCCTGCACCGTATACTCACCATCATGGATTAGCCCAGCCATTTGCGAGAGAGCTAAAGCATGGCCGCTCAAGTTCTGGGACAGCGTCAGTGCAGAGCTGCTCTCAGAACTGATATCCCGACCAATACTCTTCCTCAATAGAAACAGTAGAAATTCGGCTCCCTTTTCACTATCCCAGGAGGCCACCTCGAGTCCAGACGTCGCGGGCTCCAAAGCGAGGGAGCGGTTACGTGTTGTTATAATAGCTCTTCCCACTGTCGAGTACGGGGGCCAATATTCCGCCAACGTACGGGCAGACTCAACGTTATCATATATGACAAGCCAGTTGCAATCTATGAACATGGAGAGTTAATCATATTAGCAAGAATTTAGAGGCGGCTATCACCAATATTCGTGGAGACATACTAGTAGTCCGAAACCATTCCAACACGAGAACACGGTTTTCGTCATGCGAGTGAGGTTGCACTCCGGGTAGCTTTAGGCGAAGAGCAACATCTGTCATACTTTGTCGCAATGATGCTTCCTTCTCTCCACAGACCCATAGAACAACATCGTAGACTTTCTCAGAAAACTTCTTCTCCGCGTACGATGATGCGATACTGCTTTTTCCAATTCCTCCAAGTCCATGCATGGCAACAGACAGAAGTGAATATTCCCCCGATTCATTTTGAAGTAGGTCGTCAAGTTTGCCAAAGACATCTATTCGGTTGAAAAAGCGAATTGTCTTGGTTGGAGGCATCATAATAACGCGCTGGATGGTTTGCCCGCTGGAATTCACCCCTGGTTTCTGGCCATCAAATCTAGAACTCTCGTTATTCTTCGGTGGTTCCAACCGCGAGATCTCCTCTATGAGCTCCAAAGTGGATATTTCATATCTTGTTTGAATCCGCTGTTGATATCCCTGTCCACCTGACTCTAGAGTTGAGAATTATCGAGTTAATTCTTTTTCTCTTTTTGCAAACTCCAGGATCAAAGAAAATGAAAAATGAAAAATACATACCTCCGGCTCGCATTTGCTTAATACCAGTTGTAAAAAAGTCTGCGAAGTGCAATTGGATGTCAAAGCAAACTTCCTTCATCGCATTACTGACAACATGGCAGCCTTGACAATAGCTGTTGAACTTCTCGGCTTTGAATGATAGCGATTTGATCATACGAAGGACCTGGTCCATGACCTTTTGGTTTTTTGAAATAAGCTGACCGGTGTAAGAAAGAAAGTTAGGTTGGATAGTAGAAATAGAATCAATGCCATTTCACGGCTTATCGAAGTCTAACCTGAATTAAACATATTAAGGAGCCCCAGAGGTATGATGCGTCAAGTGACGAGGCAAGATTTGTGCAAAAGAATTCAGCGAATACCCGTAGGTGCCCCAGAGCTGGACGGATGGTTGCAAGAGGGGAAGAGGATTTGCTAGCGAGGAGCCACTTGCTTGCGCTTTCCCAACTCTGGAAGGTCTCAATGGTTTCGCGGTCGTCTGGATCTAGGGACGATTTAAGCCTTCTAACTGTTGAATCCCAAGTACTGATGAAAAACAGCTCACTGAAAAAGTTAGTGATGAAAGTTAATCAGTTACTTCGGTTATTGTTTGCTCACAGTTCTTCACTATCCATCGTCACGAAAGCGGAAGGCCAATCTGTGAGATAATATTATGAGAGGTCCTTCAGCAGCTATGGTGATTGACTCTCCGTGTGATAAATGAAGGGAGCTGATTCTATTTTAATCTGCGGGGTAAATCCAAATGACCTAATCATGTGCGTGACTCCTAGCTTCCCTGGAAGGTCATCAACCTTGAGGCGGTCAATAAGGGGGGTCACAGACATTAGGTATACCACTGTATGTGCAGATACCAAGACACCAAGTGTTTCAGAGAGACCGGGCTAGCCCAATCATAACCTGTATTAATGCAGCTGAAAGGGCCCGTGCAATGTTCGGCCAACGGAGCGTCATGCTCACCCGCTCCCACCCCTTTCTCACCCTGTTCTCACCCTGTCTATTGCGCACTCACCCTAATCACCCGAGTTGCGCGACGTTAAAGCGGCGCTCACCCTATTGTCACCCGGGCGATACCCACCGCACTACTAACTGTAGTTTAGCCCCTCGCCGGTGAGTTAGTAGTGGGGTGGGTGACCTCCAGCGAATTTAGATTCAATATCAAGTTTGATTCTCCTAGGCGGCCCTCCTTCTTTTTCTTTCCTACTGTCATGTGAATCCTAGGAGGACATGTGTCAACCGGTATAAATTAGTACCAGAGAGTTGTGATCAAAACAACACGCCTGTGAGAAAAAAATCAGTACGGGAGGGGAAGGACACGTCAGCGGTTCAGGGGCGTGCAGGATATTCAGGTGTAGAATAGTGGTGTTCAGGGCATTCAGGTGAATGGGCTGAATGGACTGAAGAGTAGGGCGGCAAGAGGGGATTTCCTAACGAATCAAAAAAAACGGGTGAACACCGACATACAACAGTGAGGATTCGCTGGTGGTCACCCACCCAACTACTAACTCACCGGCGTGTGGCTTAAGTACGGCTGAGCGGACGGGAAGCCCTGTTTTCCACACCCTATGGTCGTATGTATTAGGTTTTGTGGGCCATGAAAATTTAAGGGATGCTATCTGGGGTTATGATAACCTAGAAGTCTTGAGATTGGAGTTTTAGAGTCGACTATATCTCTGGCGCTATATCTACCGCCCTTGGCTTGGTGTCATCCAGCCCTAGAGAGTAGGCGGCTTAGTAGGGAAGTACTTTTACTTATAAGAAAATAATACAACGAGATATCACGAGAAGTGTTCAAAAAGGCCGGGAGTACAGCCAAAAGACGACAGCTTTGTACAATACTGACTAATTATTCAATGGAGACACAATTTTGCTTTCTCTTCTTTAGTTCCCCTCCCACCAAGTGTAGTTGTTAGTTTCGACAGGAGTGTCAAAGACTAGCTTGGAGCTGCTGTTCAAAGGTCTGTCGGGCCAGACGTTGAGCAAGCCATCCCAGATCTGAATGTCTTCGTACTGGACGCTAATGCCGGGTGCATTGTACAAAGCAAAGCCATTGCTGTCATCCCTGCTGGGATAGATGCGGCCAGTGAGAGCGAAGCGGTCATTGACAAAGACCTCGACGAGGGAGCCGTCGACGAATATGTTCATTTCGATCGGTTCTGTCATAGGGTTACCGCCACGGATTCCTGCCCTCTGGTAGGGCTCAAAGTACCCAGACAGTGTCGTGTTGGGGAACATCTTGATCTGGGAGGAGTAGGCGCGGTCCAAGACGACGGACTTCTTGGAGGGATCATAGTAGATGTTCGTGTGCTCCTCGAGACCGGGCGAGGCAGCGAGTGTCACACCTGTGACACCCGTGGTGTTTTTGATTTTGAGCTTCAATTCATAGGAATTACTGAGAGTGTTGGGCAGGCGGATTTTGCTGGTGTTGCTACACATCCTCTTGCTACAATGAGACTGGGTGTGGTGAGAGCCACGGCGAAGACCCGCAACTACATCGCTGGCTGGGCGCACGCCCAGAGTGCTTGCAGTCCAGGTGCCATTGGAATTTGAAGTATAGCGGGAGTTGCCAGGGGTGGTGTCAGCAGGGTTATGGATAACACCGCTGGTCTCTTTGACGAAGAGCTCCCGGGCCAAGGACAGCGCCCCTTGGTAGCCTTGCTGCATGATGCCGAAGTTGTTCATGTCCTCGCTTGCCCAGCCGTACTGAATACGGCGGTTGTTCTTGGCGTCATGGAACGAGGTGATCTAGCAAATCATGTTAGTATTCTATTGTTCGAGTAGATCGCACGGTATAGTTGTGATCTGATTCTTACCGCATACAGAATACCCCAGTCGCTCGCACCGCCTGAGACAGGGTTAAAGGCAATGCTACCATTCGGACGTGTGGAAATTTCCCCCTCATTCCACAAAGACCATCTCCGGTCATGGAAGCTGACCTCGCCTCCTTCAGCACCCATGCTGACGAAGTAGCGGCCGTCAATAGTGAAAAAGTTAGAAACTTCAAAGTTGAGCCCATAGGATCCAGTTTCCTCCAACGAGCCCAAGGTACTGTTCGCTGTGGGTTCCCACAGAGCACCAAGGAAAGTCCAATTGGTGAGATCAGACGCGGGAGCACTGTACAAGGGCATGCGAGGGCCAGCACCCTTAATACCGGAGCCAAATATGGCATAGTAGTGAGGCTCGGAGTTTTCTAGTAACGTATCCAACTGGGGAAGCGGGAGGTAGAACGGGTCCCGCCAGCCGGTGACGTTCCAACCGTCAGGTGGGCTGCTGATGACAGGATTGTTGGCATATTCTTGCCATGTAACTCCACCGTCAGTGGAGTATGCCAGGCTCTGGCTTTCGGTCCCAAGCAGATAGGGCAATGAATACGAGGTTGGCAGTCTCGAAACGGATGTGTAGAAGGCGAGAATTGTTCCATCGACTTCACCAGAGATATTGACGGACTGTGCTGTTCCAGAAAATATGCCCAGATGGTTGTACATCGGTGGATCATGGTGGTCGGTGGTCAAGGTGGTTGTACCAATTGACTTCGCTTCTCCGTCTTGCCATCCTGCGAGTCCATTGCCAGGGTTATTGTCAACATCAGTCCAAGTTATGAGGTCTCTAGACGTTGCATGTCCCCATGATATGTTGCCTATATTGATGAAACATTTAGCAAGGATCTTGCTAGACAGCTAGGGGAGGGAAATAGTACCCCAGTTGACATGATTGGGGTTAAACTGGTAGTGCATATGATAAATGTCATCAACTGGATCGTACATGGGGGCACAAGGGTCCTGGATCAATGGTTAGTGACACTTAGTTCATTTAGGGCTTTTCGGAATTGGAGATGAGGCATACATTCATCCACCCTGCAGGGGCCAAGAAATGGGAGTACGGTCTCCAACGAGTGAAAAGGCTATTGTTTCCCATTTTCTCGATGGTGTCCGCCGTCAGGGTTTGACCCCATGCAGTCGAGACGGTGACACCGAGAACCACACCCAGAATTGCTGTCTTCGAGGCCATAGTTGCTGTTTGGATTATTCGCACCTCCAAGTGAGGATTGATCGCACCCTTCTTATACTTAAAGGGGAAATTTATCGTTTACTTCCCCGGGCTTTCATCGTAATATCTTCGGGTGGAAACCTAAGCCCACGGGGTTCCAGGTTTCCCCCCGCAAATTACCCGAGGACGCCGATGGGTTGGGGAAGCTATCTAAGTTTCAATCGGGGTTGAAGCAACTCAAAACCGACGCCACGAGGATGTCGGGCCGTACTCACAGCCAATGGCAGCCAGCCGGAATAAATCGGTGTTGCAAACCTCCGAGAATCTCCCGAGTCTTCGGTGCCAAGCTACACATTGGGGACCTTAGACTAAACTGAACTAGACTAATGGGCCCCAGTGAGCTCCCGTTGGAGACAGTCCACACCAGGTTGTTGGGATAATAGATCTGTACCTTTTCGTACCGGCGTTAACGTATTTCACCACCGAGTGTATCACACCACCGATGTTACGTGCCAGGTCGATCAATGAAGAAAGAGTGCATTCCAACTAAAAAAACAAAGATAGGGAAGAGAAAGGGAAAGAGAGAGAGAGATAGAGAGAGAGAGAGATCCCGGAGGTTCTTATAGTAAGAGGATCTCTGCAAGCAAACAACCTCTCCTTCCCAATCAGGCCTAGTAACAATTACCCGATTAGACTTAGTAGCAATCTGGAGAACAAAGGAAATAAAGCAAACGAATGTAGATGAAGTAAACAAAGGAAAGAAAGCAAACAAACTATCAAACGATCTAGTGTGGCATGTGATTAACATGCAGATTGTGACAAGAACTATAACTAGACACTATACTATAACTAACTAGATATAATATAAACTATTGATAATTGAAAGTTAAAACCCTAATTCGAAGCTAAACCTATAATATATACTAAATCCATCTATAAAGGCATATTTTAATGAAGTTTTCGTTTATAATTACGAGAGAATATAGCCTATTTCTACATAATTTATGCAGTTGACCCTAAGTCATGTTCTTTACCTATTTATCATGCTTGTTGAACCTCAGGTTCACCCGTAGGTAACCTCTATGGGGTTCGGTCCAAGATAGAATCGCCCAGAGGTTCTAGGTCATAGAACCTTAACCTGCGAGTAGGATATGAATGAGAACGAGTATGGTGAAAGTTTGGAAAGGCGCAGTTTCCAGTGAGTCGACGATAAAAATGGGAATCGCTTCTGTCTAAGTAATCCTTGGTCAACCAGTTTAAGTTAGCGGAGAAAGGAGAAGGTCTATAAGTTATATTTTCATATTAGAACCCTTGGATATGGGCAGAGGTATGTGTGAATGTCTAACTTTTTGTTGGGGCATCATCCTAAGTATGATTGCTTATGGTTCTTCCTCTGCTTTCTCCTCTACTGATTAGTAATTTCTACAACAGTTTTGTTCTGTCATGACACGCACTATATATAACGGACCCTGGACTATCTGAGCGTAATGCTCGGATATAGTGGTCTTTTTGGCCTAGTGTGTAATTGGCCAGTCCAGGGGCGGTTGTAACATGTTCTTTCCATTCATTCACAGATCACCAATCCGTAAAACGATGCCGCTGATGGGACTACCATTCCCAGCACGATGGCCTGGAATATCCTAGTCTCATCCCACCCAGCCATATTGGCAAACATTCTAGCCAAAGTGCCACCAACAACCCCCATCCATACGACAAAGAATCCCAGGTCCTTCCATCGTTTCCAGGCCTTGCCTCTTTTGGACATTTCGCTGCTCGAGCGCATGGATGTACCCCATCCATCCTGGAATACCGTGATCAAGCTCCATAAATGAATTATAGGGAGAGGGATATAGTAGAACAAGATGCCCGGTACGATCCAAAGCCAACCGCCACTGCGAACTCTGGCAGGGTTGCGGAAGAAGTTGTAAAGCAGAGAATAGGCAACACGGAGGCCCAGGTCGGACAAGTTGAGATATGTCAAGGAACGGCCCGTGATGAGGTAGTACAGGATAGAGCCAAATAGAAGCAAAGGTCCAGCCTCGCGTTTGAAAGCCGCCCATAAGAACAGCGGGTTGGTGAGGACGTATATTTGAGGCTGCTGCAATGCCTCAATATGACCAGCACGACCCCAGCGGACTTGCTGCATGAGCCAGCGGCTCAATGTTGTTGGTGTGTCGGTTGCGGCTAGGGTGTCCGACGCAAATGTAACCTTCCACCCGCGCAGGATCAGATTGGTAGTCAGATGGCGATCCTCGTTGACGATCATTCGATGTCCCATCACAGTCTGCGTATACCAGGGGTACAAGATGGCTGGGAGAGCGGATACTCGGAAGGCTGTGCTGGGGCCCGACTGGCAGTCACTAATTCCAGACGCAAGTGCGGTTGACCGGCTCACATATACCTCAGACCAGTAGACCATACCAGCGAGTTTGGTCGTGATAGTCTCATTTTCATTGTGCAAGATCAATCCCGCGCTTCCACCGCCGACATGAGGGTCGCCAGCTATGGTTCCAATAGTGCCTCGCAATGTGTCAGGCAGAATTATTGTGTCTGAATCGGAAGACCACATATATTCGATGCCAAGCATCTCGGAGATCACAATAGAGAAAATGAAAGCTGAAAACATGATTCCCTTCTTGTGGAGATGCGGCTGGAAAAGACACAGTCTTGTGACACCACCGGCTTCACCGAGATCAAGGTCATGCTCGGATAGAATCTCGCGTGCGATCTGACAACAGTGGGCAATGGTAGCTTCCATGTAAACCTGCACGGCTTGAGCGTTACCATCGACCTTGCAGAGCTTCTCAAAGGTCTTCATGGCAATTTCGCCCAGGGGCTCATCGATATGGACGACGGCTGCTTTCTCTGGAAAAACCTATATGTCACGTCAGTGTGGTATGTGTAGACTATCGCAGGGCTGCTTACTCCTTCGAAAACGTGAACCATCTCCATGTCCGGAGTATCGTCACCATCAACGCCCACTAGGACGAATCGGCATTCCGCAGCAGTTTTGTAACTACCTAGAGCACGAGCGAACAGATCCGGGTCTTCACGATATCCGACAATTGTAGCCATACATTCTGTGGCTTTTTTGGCGTCGGTGAGTCGGTAGCAAGCATTCTCAGGGTCTTGGACAGCATGTGAGGGGGCTTTCAATTGTCGCCGTCGGCTCTCATTCGCAAACCGATTGTATTCCGCCGAGAAGATCGTCATCAATATATCTAATGTGGCTGGATGTCGTGTGAAGTGTGTAATGAACAAGTAAAGAGGAACCACAAGAATACATCCCAGAAGATTGAGAAATTGGCGGAAGAGGGAGACATCGGGTCCACGTTTCTGGAACATGGAAACCCCAGTATATAGGTTCTTTTCAGTCGATGAGTCCATGATAATGGCACCCAGTCAGGGCGAATAGTAATGAGGGTCGGACGAAGTGGAAACAAAGAAAGGAAGAAAGAGTTGAAAGAATAGAGGAACCTGTGATCTTCAGAACCAAAACTCGATAATGAGGAACGAGTATGATCGAGCTAGGCTCTCTTTGAAAGATAACACCAGCATACTGTCAACTTTATCCACGACAGGGGCTCGATGATTGGAGCCTATCTAGAGCTATATTCGCCGTGCTTATTCAAGACAGCTTCGTCTCAATCAGGCGCCATTCACGGAACATAAACATAAAACAATTACTGTATAGTTTCGCGACAGCAAATAGAACGCACTCCTCAAAGCGAATGCTCAAGTAATTGAATATCTCTGAGACACCGGAGAGACAAATTATGGGGTTTGTGGAGTTCCATCGCAGAATCAAGTTGAGATCGACATTAGATAAAGATTGAAAGGACTTGGTGCGGATCATTTAGCCACTCGAAATATGGCTGCGTATTCCTTTTTGAGACAGGACTATTGCTATATACAACCTAGGAGCTAATTTTGTTTACCGCGCTATAAGATACATCTGTCAACACGTCATTAGAGGTAGACGGAACACCTCGGGAGACATTTATCTCGCCTGGGGTTTAACTGG
This sequence comes from Penicillium fuscoglaucum FM041, assembly GCA_000576735.1. Lineage (NCBI taxonomy): Eukaryota > Fungi > Ascomycota > Eurotiomycetes > Eurotiales > Aspergillaceae > Penicillium > Penicillium fuscoglaucum. Next base: position 9,682 of record HG814302.1, on the reverse strand, counting down.
TTCTATTTTCTTCGGGATTCAATCTTGATTTGTTCCTACACAATTGCAATTAAACTCCTCGCCGCTTCGACACTATTGCACTATCACTAGAAGAAGCCACTTGCTGTCAAATAAGCATCATAGCGCTATGGAATCAGCATCTCTTTGGCACCTACATAACTCCAGCTAGTCGACGTACTCGATGCAAGAAATCCGATACATGTTGTAGTGAGTTTAGGAGGCTTGAGAGGATAAAGGAACCTTGCTCGATGATAATCTCGGATTCTAGCTAGGCAATCCTCGAAAAAAAAAGGTTCCGGGATCTGACTACATATCTCATCCAAGCCCATGATTTATTGCCTCCATGGGGTTATGTTCTCTGTTAGTGGCCTTCATTTTGGGATATCTCTACGGAGTATTAGGGTCCCGTTAGGATTCCAGATTCTATCTCTCCAGGATTCGTGGCAATGATTATATAAGCGGCTATGGAACTTAGCTAAGTTAGGGATTTCCCGAGGGCTGCAACACTCTTTTTTAAGGTTGAAAGGATCTAAGACAGCCGCGCATACGAGGTTTCAGGAGGCTTAGACTTTGGTACTAAACCAAGGAGGAAAATGGTTAATAACCTTCTGAGGTGGTAAAAGCGGAGATTTCACTTCCTTCCATTGCCAATGCTAGTTGAATTATTTCCCTCCATCCTTCCATCCTTCCATGGTTTCTTCCTTCAAAACCTTATAGCTAGTCCCACATGTTTCACATAGATCCTAACATTCAACGGCCACTAACTCGATAAGTCTTGGAATCAAGCCCTGCCAGGCTTCCGCCGTGAGTGGTTTAGCAACCCGGTGGCACGTCGATCATATCCTTCTAGACCGAAGGACACCGGGGGATCGTTTCTGTTGCGTTATTTTTTTTTTTTCGTTTTAGAAGAGACGCGAAGTTCCGATCAAGTTGGATTACGACTGCGATAGCGGAGCCTTTTCTTCCTCTGCAACGATGCGCCAGTCATTCCACAAGGATAACCGCATAGTCCCATTGGGGATTATGCTGTTGACGTGCATTTTCTTTGCCTATCACTTTGCATTGGTTCGTGGGTCATTGGATGGCCTCCGTATGACAGCTGTTCCAAATACATTCGTTGAATCTTCGCAACATGGAAATTTAGATTTTGATGCTACCCCCAACCATGCGGGTGAAGCTCTTGATGAGCCTGTTCACAATGTCATTATTTCCCCCGACTCCTCCACTAAGCCGCCGGCTATATCTTCGTCTCCGAGTCATTCGCTTCAATCGCCGAATGGCCTAACCACCGATGATGTGGTTCTCATGTTCAAAACCGGCGCGACCGTTTTGTGGAAGCGTGTGCCCATCCATATGGCCACCACATTCGCGTCTCACCGAATCAACTTCAACAACATTATTCTTTACTCAGACTACCCCGAAACCATCGGGAAATGGGGATTCATCGACGTTCTTTCTAATTCCTCCGAGCAAGTGCGCAAGTCAGCGTCCTTCCAGCTATATCTCCAGCAAGAGGACTACGAATCACGTCAGAACTATGCTGAGCTCTCCAACCTGCCCGGTGACGGTAGCGGGCCTCTTGGAGGATGGAAGCTCGACAAATACAAATTCCTACCTATGTTTCAACATGCAGGGCGCAACAAGCCTAACGCCAGATGGTACATATTTATGGAAGACGATTCTTACATCTTCCTTCCCAATCTTCTCCGCCATTTGGACAAATTCAACCATAAGGATCCGTGGTACTTGGGAGGTCTGGCCTGGAAGCATGGTGACTACTTCGCCCATGGTGGCTCTGGCATTGCGCTGTCCAGGGGCGCTTGGGAGAAGAGTTTCGGTAAAGACTCCCGTATCGTGCAGAAGTTCGAAAAGTTCACCGAGGAGCATGGCTGCGGTGATCATATCCTGGGCCATGTACTACAGGAATACGGTGTTCCATTCGGCGAGACCACTGACGATGATCGATTCCGATATGGGTTCAACAGCGAGCCTCACTGGAGCACATGGTATGAGCGCAAAAACTGGTGCAAGCCAGTGTATAGCTGGCACCACACCCACGGGAAAGATGTTGCCAAATACTACGAAATCGAGCAGTCTTGGGACTTTGAGAAGGTCAGCACCATCCAGACTCATTGTTATCATCCGCAGGATCAGACAAGCTAATAGTCACCAGGCCCCTTTGAGATATCGGGATATCTACGAGGCGCTAGTCGCCCCTTATCTGCGCTCCCGTGCAGAGTGGTGGGATAACGGGTCTAGCCAGTACGAGATCGAATCTGGTGTGGCTGCAGGTGCCGAACCACCAAGTTCGGTCAAATCTATTGAGACATGGCGTAGCGCCTGGATGTCGGTGGAGGCATGCGAGGCCGCCTGTATAGGGTGGGCTGACTGCGTACAGTGGGCCTCCTACGATGACCGCTGCAAGATGGACAGCAGGGTTTCCTTGGGCAGTGGCATTCCGGAAGGCGACTCCAGGCGACAAACTAGCCTGCCTTGGGTTAGCGGATGGCTGCCACGTCGGATTGAGAACTGGTCATGCTAAGAATAACCAAGATACTGAATTGGTGTGTATTATTTTTAAATATAGAAAATACGACTGTCATATTAAACAACCGACAATCTTTTCCCTAAGAATTTCTTAAAAGTTTCAATCATAGTAACCGTTTCCGAAGCTTCCGCTTATGAAGAAAAGGTTCCAGGGCTGAAGGATCTCACTAGTTGATTGTGGTGGATGTGGACCGAAATGATGATACATAGTCAGATCCTGCGTTGGAGAAATTGGGTCATCTAAGACAGCGCTAGCCTGTTACATATTGTAGTGAGGGACTGCTCCCGCGCCTCCGTTCATCTTCTCTTTTATGCAGGGGGAGAATACGTAAGCAAGCCAGTGAGAATAGTGCTTCGGAGGTTACAAGTAGTTAGTAGTTTACAGATTGACAATACACACTCCTACACCTCTCCAGTTTGATTCCTTGGTTTGCTGTCCCGGTTACCCTAGCAAGGCGATGGAAGGTAGGAAGCTGAATTACGGCTGCTGAATCGACCCGTATGCCAGAGAGCATACTGCCTTGAGCGTTCCCCTCTTCAATATGTAGTTTACGCTCAAATTTCTTTACTTCTGTAATATATATCAATGGACCTTCAGTGAGGATGTTGTGCAGGGTAGGAAGCCTTGGACTTCACCATGGTTACATATCACCTACGTCTGCCGCTACATCCTCGACATCATGAACATCATCAATTCCCAATGGAACGGTGGGTTGAATGGCCAACTGTGGACGATGACTACGGAATTCCGGGGCTCCTGCATCGTCTATGTTACAGTCTTGGGACTGGTATTCTGGAGACCACAGCTCCGACGCATCGCCCTTGCAGCCCTAATTAGCTATTGGTTCTACTATGGTGTCTGGGATGTTTCTGCCTTTCCAGCTGGTCTCTACTTGGCTGAGACGCGACTTCTCTCCGAGGCCAACTCAGCAGACGAGGAATTCAAATCACCTCATCAGTCTCCAAGAGACTAGGTGTCAAAGCTGAAGTTCATTAATTACTACCTTGCAATCTGGAACTACTTCTGCTTCCTTTTCGGAGTTTGTCTAGTCTGTCTTAGCGATGAGGATGAGTTGCCACTTGGCTATCGGTTTCTCAAACTTGTCGAGTCGTCACACTGGGAAGGCAATTGGGAAGTTCTCAGCAGATGCTGGAAGACGGTAGGCTCGGTGCTTGTGGTGTATGCCATAAGCGAACTGCCACTCCTACAACGGCTATTCAACGCAAGGCCGATACAGTATCTGGGTAGGATCTTATGCTCGCTCTACCTGATGCACCAATCTGTTTATCACCTTGTGCGTGATCCTGTAGTAAATATCTTGTGGTATATTGCAACTAGGGAGCCATATACTGGCACGGAAGATACTAGCAAACTTGGAGGGCTTTTTGCGTTTACATGGTTGATGGGATATATGGTCATGTCTGCGATCAATTTGTATACGGCACATCTATACACAAAGTATGTTGACGAGCGCTGCGTGCGAGTGGCAAAAAGGATTGACACAAACCATAACGGTTCAGCCTGTAAAATGTGCTTTCCACTGACGCCGGACGGAGATGGCGAGAGGGAAAGGGAGGGGCTATATAGGATAATATCTGCTACAGAGAATCGGACTGGAGTAATTTGCGTACATGGGTGTTGTGAAGCGAATTTTACTACAAAAAGTAGTAGATTTAAAAAAATCTTAAAAACATACAAACAGTGAGGATTCGCTGGTGGTCACCCACCCAACTACTAACTCACCGGCGTGTGGCTTAAGTACGGCTGAGCGGACGGGAAGCCCTGTTTTCCACACCCTATGGTCGTATGTACCAGATTAGATGTGAGAGAGAAATATACCTAGGTACCTTGCTGAAGAATTCCCGAGGTCCAAACGGTTGATTAGTAATTCTGTGGTACGGGCAGTGAGGGGATCGGGGGGCGTTTAATTTCTGCCGGAGCGGTGTAGAGCCGAGCTAAAGAAACCTTATCACACCCCTTATTCCTATCTCAGATACCAATTCGAGTAGAACTCATACCATTCACCCTTTTGTCCATGAGGCTATCTTATACGCCCTAGGACAACCAGATAGACAATAGAGATGGGTGGCCCCCATAGTAAAGGATGTTTGCAGTGTATAAGGCGCAAGATCAAGGTTAGTGCTGATATGTTGTAGTACCCTGTCATTTCTAACCTTCTAACCCGTTTTTTTCTGCAAGACACAACTTTGTTTTTAAAAAAGGATAAGCAACATAAACTAAAGGATAAATAGTGCGACCAAACTCGCCCAGAATGTCTGCGGTGTATCAACTGGGGTTCGGAATGTCCTGGTTATAATCGTGTTCACAAATTCAAGGACCAGACGCGACATATCACCCGAAAACACGGTCAACCAACAATGGACGAAGCCTTTGCTCCAAATTTGACCCATGAGGCAATTAATATCCAAACGCAGGAATCATTTGAAGTATGGCTGGACTACCATTTTCCAAGTTACCTCGCTTCCTTCAACTCCCGCGTGGAGATGAATTGGATGAACTTTATACGAAGCAGGTGGTCCACGTTTCCGCAGGCACTAATCTGGGCAGTCCGCGCCTTAACCTCTTTACGTATGGGGGCAGCACGAAGCAATAAGGAAATCATAGCTTGCGCTCGTCATATGTATGGTCGGGGTATAAAGCATCTAGCCGCTCTCCTACATACACGAGCCGCACTAGCAGATGAGACACTTGCAGCTGCGATTTTGCTAGGCGGATATGAGGTCCTAGACGGTAGTAGTGATCGCTCGTGGATCGTTCATTCGCATGGCATCCGCCACCTGTTCTGCGCCCGTGGGCCTTCAGCACATACACATGGAATAGGTCGGACTCTTCTCCTTTCTTGGCGGCCTTACCTAGTTGCGGATGCCTTTATCCATGCGCAGCCTTGTTTCCTGGGTGGTTTCGAGTGGGCATGCGCATCAACGACACCCGACATTTCCAGGGCGAAAGACCAGTGGCAGAAAACAAGTATCCTAGGTCAGACCATGGACTATGCATTTAATGAAGTCGCCAAATGCCCTGGCTACTATGCAATGACAAAATATTTTACGACGTCGGACACAAATGCCGATCCATCCATGCTCAACGCCCTGGTGGGTTGCATTCTCAAATCAAGAGAAAGTCTGGTTCAGCTTCACGGCATGCTCATGGAAACGAATCCCCCAGCGTCCTTTGTTGGAGTGATTCCACCGACGTACGCAACAACCCTGGTACAGGGAACTCGACATGGAATCAACTCTGCCATCGCACTGCTCGATCAGTTAATGACGTTGCTTAAGTCTTGCCTAAATAGGGGGACCAAACCTATTCTTGCGCCAGACTTTAACGGTAAGTCCCAGGAAGACCAATGGCGTCTTTTCGCGGGACTTCAAGCTCTAAACCCCAATACGAATCAATCACCTCTTTCTCGAGATTCAGAAGACCCGAGTTTGGCTATCTATGCTATCGGAGATCAGCTGGATAAATTTTCGTTGACAATGGGGATGGGTAGTTTGTCACCAGATGCATGCGGTTGCCCACAATTCTCAGCGCGTATCTGACGGGACATCATTCCATCCCTTCATCCTGCTATCTCTTTGGACTTCATCCGGTCTCGATCGACCTCACTTCATAAGTACCACATAAGTACCACATGGATAGCCAAGTCAATGGAGCAAATAGCGAAGGAATAGTCCCAAAAAGCACTTCGTGTTATACGGTAGAAACCTTCAGACTCGACACTGAGCCTCGCATAATGCTTCCGGGAAGCAAGCACAGCCGATCAGCATGCGACACCTTTCATTCCCGTATGGATGCTGACTCCTAACTTGTTTGATTAGAGTGCGATCCACAGCACTGAAGCACCATATGTCCATGATAAAGCCACTCGGTACTCTCGAGTCACAGCACCGAACTGGTGAGTACAGGTGTAGGTGATGTATCGGTCACAGTGTATTCATATTTATGGAGAAGTCTAATTTGTGAACGGGAATCCACAAGGCACATAGGGTTATACATATACTCTATGTGCATAAGAAACAAGAAGTGACCTACAGAAATCAATGATAGATGCCAATGATGATCTAATTACTACCATGAAGCTCTCTAAACAGCTTCATGTAAATAAAGGGACAAGGCAGCAAAGGCTTGAAAGTCTCAAATGGGGCGCAGAGAGGTCTGCTAACCTGCATCTGTATGCATCACATTAGAACTCTGATCTCTCCTATTTTTCCCGTGCTCATCGCAGGAGTAGCATTCATTCCACCCGCGCATGCCCATCAAGGGCAGCTGCCGCGAACTCCTTCATGGGCGCGATTACAGGACTGCCGCTCTCCTTGTTCGCTTGAACAGACGTCAATTCCTTAGCAGTCTCGAAACTGTAGTGTGGACCTCGGTACTCGGTCCTCCCGCGGACGAAGCCGAACCACCACAAAGCAGTCAATGCCATCAAGCCGACAGTGATGACGCTCGTATAATTCATGTTTCCAACGGTCGCAGGCATTACGAATGGGAAGCAGAAGAATATCACGGTGACTATGATATACGCCAGCGAGACGATGTTCACCACCATTCCCAGGCTCTTGCCCATATAGAAGGGCCCGGGAACTATGTTGCGACGGCCAGTCAACACATGGGGGAGGATAGCGCCCAAGTAAGATAGAGTGCTCAGCACGATAAAGGACGAGATGAGGGCCTGGAAGGCTGTTGTGCTGCCGACGTAAATACAGCCGATACAGGTGACCAGTGCACTCATAGCGACAGTGGCACGGACGGGGGTGTCTAATGTAGGATGAACTTGCGCAAAATAGTTCGAGAACGGCGTTGCGTTGTCCCGGGCTAAACTCCACCACATCCGTCCGCCAGTCACGAACGTGCCGATCAGGGTGGGGAAGGTAGCTAGGAAGAGCACAGCGATGAGTCCGATGGCACCGGTGGTGGATCCCGTAGCTTGTCGGTAGATTTCAGCAGTAGGAAAGTAGCCCACGTTGGTGTTGAACACCATATCAATATCCTGGATCGAATAAAAAAGGGCGATCAGATAAACGAAGGAGGTAGTGAAGGCCGTCAACATCTGTATCATGATACCCTGGGGGACCTTGATCTGTGGCTTGGGAACTAAAATAACATTGGTAGTTAGAATCTGTTTGTCCTTATTGGAAAGTTGGGACGAGATGTGCGGCACTCGACACATTCAACATACCCTCTTCAGATAAGTGACTGATACAATCAGGAACCCCCACGGCGAAGGCGGCGTTAAGTAGTCCCGTGATAAAACACAACCCATCGGACCAGCCGCCAGTCATATTATAGTATTGCGTCCATACCTGCGAAGAGCTCGCGTGTTTCTTCGGCATCGCCGCGAGGACCACCACGGTTGCAAAGAGCCCGGTCATTGATAGGACCAGCGCGATTCGATTAATCAGAGGGATAAATCGGTTCCCTAGACATACTATTGCACAGCATGTCCAATTGACAATTTGGAAGACAATAAACACTTGCCAGGACTGCCAGGTGACATCAGAATGCCGAAGCAAATACATGGCCACCGCTTCATTGCCTAGCATGGAACTCATCGACGATGCCGAGAGGAGCCAGGCGCAAGCATTCAGATAACCCGTGAAGAATCCGGCGGCGCGGCCATACTTCCCACTCAGTACTGTGGACCAGTAATATACTCCGCCTGCGGAGGGCATAGAAGATGCCAATTCAGCCAGCGAGGCCGAGATCGCCGTATAGAAGACGCTCACGAGTATCAAGCCATAGAGAAGAGCCATCGGGCCTCCATTCATGAGTGCAGTCACAATTGTGCCGCCGGTTGCTGCCCATGAACTAATACATTCTATGTTAGTCGAGAGCACGGACGGGGAAAAGTTCAAATCACTGACTTGGCGATCACAATCCCCAAGCTTGTCACACTCCAAAGCCCGAAATTCCGTACCAGTTCCTGTTTATGACCCAGAGCGGCCTCCAGGCGCACCGTGTCTATCTCCGTGCTGTTCCTCGCCCTAGTCTCGCCGACCTGGGCAGTTTGCTTCTCGGCGACCACCATAGTGTGTCATCTGTCAAATGATATGAATTGATGTCAACAAGGAGCGCAACAAGGACCAGTCAAGAAAATGAGATAGGAATCGAGAGAGAGACAAGAAAAACAGCAAGACATGAAGCCCCGCTAGTGTTCCAGAAATTTAATACAAAAGCTTCCCCATTCGTCGAAGACAGGTGGATACATACAACCCGATAATCGTGAGGTGCAATAATAATATGTAATGCAATCCCAGACCTTTAGACTCTTCGCCCCTATTCGAGCTGGAGCATGGAGGCAACTCAGTTGGAATTGGCCCCAACTCAGTTGAAATTAACGAGCCAAAGGGGGCCCAATGTAAAACAAGTGAGAACCCCACTGTGGTGACGGACCCATTTATTAGCATTTGACAGAAATCGACGTGTACGAACAATGTATGTAAAATTGACATATTTTAAGTTCTCTAGTAAACTAACTGGACAAATTCCGCTGTTTTCCAATCTGTGCGGACATCGCTGATTAAGCAATGTATGTGCTTTTGTATGGTACCGTTATCATAACGGCCTATTGATTTTCCGGTTTGTATTTACTTGGTAATTCCTACTATATATGTGGTATGGTACTCGACATACCCCCTAGTTTTTGAAGGTTCTTAAGGCTTTAAGAACTATCTCTCTAACTGCTTCCTAACTAATTCGTAAGTGATTTTCTAAGTGATTCCTTCTAGTTATACCTATCCCTAACCGATTTCTTTACTGATCTTACTCTAAATCGTCGATTTATACAGTTTTCGCAAATTAGCCTCTATTTTTAGAGGTTAGGTAACCGATTATATAACTAATATCTTATATACCGATTAACTCTCTAAAGTATAATTGCTTCTATTTTAGAAGCGCTTTAGTAAGCCTATCTGCTAGTATTATAGTAGTTAGAACCTAGTCTATATAGACTCGGCCTATACTAACTTCTTACTTTATCTAGTACCGATTAATATCGATATATCGAAGCTTTATATATATCGTTACCCTCTTTTTTATTAATAAATCGATAGTTTACTAGTTATTATATATAGACTGCGGCACGATCCACAATATCCGCGGATATCCACAATC
>HG814301.1:0-83214 GCA_000576735.1 Penicillium fuscoglaucum FM041 | reverse complement strand
CCCAAGGCCTCCAAGGCCTACAGCCCCACCTTTAAAGATACGCTTATAATCCGTGAAGGCCCCGGGGTCCGCGGATCCCGGGACTTTCTTAGATCAATATAACAGAAAAGCCGCCCCGTATCCTATATCGCCTATTCACAAGTTATGCTCGATCAACCGTGGTCTTTCCGCTGTCCCCCTAGATTATACCATATCGGATTTTAGATGCTAATTGTTTTATATTTAACCATCATATAGTCTAATTAGGGCTCTTGTTCTTTATACGTCCCCCATATATCGTTCTATATACTCCCTCTCGACTTCTCGCTATATTTCACCCGCTTTTGCTTTTTCCTCGTCTTTCAGTCTTTCCTCAATTTAGTGTCTCCGTACTCATTTTACCACAATATAAAGTATTAGAGAATCAAGCAACTAAATCTACCTAACTAGACTGAGCCAGTTCATAATATTCATCGTAGATTCAATCAAAAACACCTCACTCAACTAGCTCAGTTAGTTTCTAAGCACTTAAAACAAGAGGTCACCCTGACAGAAGTTGCTAAAGCCTTTATACACCATCAGACCCCAAATCGACGGAGTTAAGTAAATCAAACACCATGGACATTAATTTTTAGTCAGATTGCTAAGCACTTAACAGAGGAATGCACTATTAACCCAAAATCCGACGATCGTTAACCAGGGCAATGCTAAAGCCGACAAAAGCCGATTCATTCATACACCATCAGACCTCGATAAACTTCAACCAAAACAGAGGGGAAGATAAGAAGTTAAGCATTTACAGCCATAACAACAAAATAAATCTCAGAGGGGACCATTCGACGATAGATTCGTTCAGTTTCAATTTATTAAATACCTCTCCCCCCTCTGTGCTATAGCATTCGAATCAAACCCCGAAGAGCCAGATTAAGTGAATTAAAACTTCAGAGCAGCTCTACAACTATTACAGCAACCTCCACATCCAAACCAACCCAACCCAAGAAAATACCTCCTCCACCCCCTCCTCCTAAGAGTATCCTAGGCCGCCACCGTCTCCTAGCCCCCTCGGCGTCAGTACGTATCAGCCCGCTCTCGCTAGGCGGCATAAGTAAGAAATCTGTTTTTCTTTCTTTTATTTTTTTTCCCTATCAAAAGGCATAATAACAAAGTGTTATCTAGGTCTAGGGGACAACTAGAAGGGCATGATAGGTGAATGTACAAAGAAGCAGGCATTCGAGCTCCTAGACGCCTACTACGACCTAGGAGGTAATTTCATCAACACCGCCAATATATACCAATTTAGACAGAGCGAAGAGTGGATCGGTGAGTGGCTGCAGAAGACAAGCCGACAGTCCGAGATCATACTCGCAACCAAGTACACACTAAGCCCGATCTTTAGCAAGTCCGTGCAGCAGAGCAACTACGGTGGCATGGGCACTAAGAGTATGCGTATGGCTGTTAACGACAGCCTAAAGCGTCTTCAGGTCGATTATATTGACCTATACTATGTTCATGCGTGGGACTTTGCCACCTCTATCCCGGAGCTGATGCAATCACTCAATACTCTCGTGCAACAGGGCAAGGTCCTATATCTAGGGATCAGCGACACGCCTGCTTGGGTCGTTACCAAGGCTAATGCTTATGCGCGCGAGTATGGTCTCCGTCCATTCTCTGTCTATCAGGGTCGGTATTCGGCTATAATGCGCGATCTCGAGCGTGATATCATCCCTATGGCTCGGGATGAGGGCATGGCGATTCACCCGTGGGGTGTGCTCGGCAGTGGTAAGTCTTTCTCTATCATGAGCTTTTTTTTTATTTCTTATTAATGACTGTAGGATACTTCCGCTCGCCTGATGCCGCTACTAAGGAAGGTGGTCGTCAAACGCCTCATGTCAAGACGGGCCGTGAAGAACAGGTGTCGGCTGCCTTGGATGCTGTCGCTAAGCGCCATCAAGTTCCCATTACGTCCGTTGCGCTCGCCTATGCACTACAGAGGGTAAAATCACATTAATCTTATAAACCTTTCTTTCGCTAACCGGTTCAGGCTCCGTATATCTTCCCTATGGTTGGCGGAAACAAAGTCTCTCATCTCAAGGCCAATGTCGAAGCCTTGAGCCTAGAGCTTACTCCCGAGGATGTAGCAGAGGTTGACAAGGGCTACGACTTTGATCTCGGCTTCCCACACAACTTCCTCAACTTGGCTGGCTTTATGCCCCAGGGTCCACAGCACGTGTTCTTCCTCGCGGGCTTGGGTCATTTCGATTACGTCGAGCCTACGACTGCAATCAAGCCTCTGAAGTAGTCGAAGCAGTCACCCATGTCAATGGTAATGGCTTTAGATATACAAACCCGTATATAGACAAATTCGGGATTCAGGATCACATTTAGAATCTTTAGAATCATGACTATATTAGCTTCTCGCCGCAAGTAGGATATCCCAGTACGTTAGATTTCCTAACTTATGATTTTTAATACTGTATCAAAACCGGCAACTATATTGCCCTACTTCAGCAATCCATAGAAAAACGAGAATTATTCCGGGTAATATATTACGCTTCTATAGGAATCAGAATTATAGCTCCCGGGGGACGGCTCAGGGGAGTGAATGATATATATAGCTCCGGGGGACGAGGAGTGGGTTCTCCGGGGGTGGCACTTTTCGTTCTAGGATCGCGTTTTCTATTCCTAGGGGCTACAATTGCTCCAAGGGGCTGCGGTCATATCTCCCAGAAGTAAGCATCGTGGTGTCTAGGAACTCCAGGGTTCCACCTGTTCTACGACATTGTTTCATGCAAACATCATTGGTCAGTTTATTCTCCTTTCTCCATTTTGGAGTGCGAAGATAAGCCCTAGGAACCAGGAACTGCGACTGCTTCTGGTGGAAGCTCGGTTGCCCAAAAATGTTCTTTTTATAACCACCTTCTCGTACAAAAGAACTTGAGGTATGGAAATCCATCTCACGGTACGTCTATATTCGACAATTCAGTAGCTCTGTAGCCATACTTCGAAACAATCACGACCTTGCACAACGCGGATTTGAATAGACGCTCAACGCCCGTACCGGTCGTAGGGACGGGGGAAACATCTCGCATAACACTTGAAAAAATCGAGAAGTTATGCTCATGCTCTTTCCAAAAATGTAATGGATTTGTGTTCTTTCAAAATTAGTCCCCTTGCTTAAGAGGAGCGTCCGTTTTCAGATTTGTCTGTTTCTTCTTGAGGTCTTCAAGCTTCGCGAAAGCCTTCGTTATTTCCGTAATGCTCTGGCTCGCATAATCTAGACAAATATGTCAGCAACTTAAATACCACACATGGGGAATAAACACGAACAGCAACCAACAAGCATCCAGATGAAATTGAAGAAGAAGTAATAGAACCAAAAGTAATATCTTTCTGGTCGACAGTACGAGACTTCAAGCAAACTCGTTGCATAGTAAAGGACATCGCCATATACCTGACCCACGGAAATCACAAGCTGCAAAGCATAACGTGCGGGATGCTGTACTGTAATACAATATGCGATACAGAAGGCAAGAGGGCCCCAACCGAACTAACAATGTAGTCAGTAAGAGGTAAATTCAATACTCGAACTAGAGAGATGTGAGCCTACTGCAGTAACAGACTCCATAGAGACTAGGAACGCATCGGATGTCAAATAACGAGAATCGGAAAGAGAATATTCCTTCCATAGCTGGCCGAATAGTTCTTGCGAGCCTGCAAGTGTTTTATGATTTATAACAAAGTATGCCTCAAAGAATAAATGGATAAATCCCGCTTTTTTTTTTTGTATATCAGTGAGCTTATGCTCAAAACTTCTTATTTGGCCAAGGAGAATGTAGAACTTACTCAGGCACATCCAAACGAAAGCAAGCTTATCTGATTTACTAGCAGTCGGTCGCACACGACATATGATGATCAAGGCTGTTCCCAATACAGCTGCCCATAGAAAGCCGAATTGAATAATTATCGAAACTGCAGGGGTTTCATTATCCACATATTGGGGTAGATGTATGGTAGGTGGATAATAGTTGTGAGAAACTGAGGTTGCGGTATTGGTGAACTGAACTGGATCCGCCATTGGATAGTGTGTGTTTTCCTTCTGTAATAAGAATGAGGCTATAATGAGGGATAGCTAACGATCATTATGTGATATTTATATTGATCCAAGAAAGTCCCGGGATCCGCGGACCCCGGGGCCTTCACGGATACTCGTACAGCCGTGTCGAGCCACTAACAGGCTAATTATTCTTGAAAATATTGCTAATCAGACACTAAACCCGGGTACCTTAGTGCTGAGCCCTCGCATCTGCTTTTTATTTCGTCTTGTAGTTTCACATGGGTGCGTGAGTGGGTGCTGACGAAGAATTAATCTTGCCTACCTAGATACCTGGGCAGGTGCTGAGCGGAGGCACGCCGCACAGCGATCAAAGCTCTTGATGCAGTCTAGGGAATGCTAATAAGTGAATGTTCCTAGCCATAAGTCCATTAAATTTAGTGAGACCAAGTTCAAAACACGAACTATAAGGCTTCGCAATGGGCTAAATCAAGATGTCTGCAAGCAAATCGTGCTCTATTTAATGAACACCATTGGTTCCTTTACTTTTCTTTTGATACCTCCCCAGCCTATATGAATTTATGATACTTCCGTTTCACTTACTTTTATTTAAATCTTCCCTTCTCCCCAGTGAGCTCGCTATAGCGACAACTGATGCGACATCCAGCCATTGACCATCTATGAGAATGGTACCCACCTTTACATGGTTATTCAACCATATGATCTATTGAGTCTATCAAGAGCCTCTAGTTATTTCACATATGTTTCGTAACTTCAAATTTAGGGATTGTCTTCTAAGCAAGGGTGTAATTTCCTCTCTCAGGATTTTGATGCCTCGGAAATAAAGGTCATTGTCATCCGTAATTTCATGAACCATTGGGTGAAGCATATGCGAGAGTTTGTTTGAATGAACAAAAGAAAAGAAATCCTCCCCGGCTCGTCGTTGTCAAATTCAAGTTTTTCAAAGCGCAATACTACCGCGGACAAGTCCCACATCATAGAATCCCTCCAGTCTCAATTAATCAACTCCATCTCCCATGTGATATCATTGTACTGTTTGGAATACCGATTGACTACAAGGTATCTCGGCCTTCAGCTTAGTATTCTACTTGCAAAATGTTAATAAACAAACATATGTTCTAGTGGGAGGCGAGGACGTAGCTTTTATCGTTCTCCCTCTTAACTGACCGGATCCTCCTGAGCCACCCCCGGCGAAATGTGTTGCCTCTGCGAGCGAAGCAATACACACTGGAACTGTTGGTGACAGATCAAATGACGAAAAACAACGTCTGGTTGCAGCCTTGGATGCGATGGTCGAGTGGTTCGATGCTGTTTCCTAGAGACGATAACCAAATCGCGGCATATCTCTTCGCTTTAGTATCTACAGAATTGCAAGGTTTGGAATCCCAACAAAAACATGAGAATGATATGTGAAATACTAGCGAAGAATCTTGGTATAATAGTGGATTCATTTAGTAAATCTAAATCTTATTCCAGTCGATCCTCTTTGAACTTTTGAAAGTTTTCAATCACATCAGGACCGTTAGTGAGTTATGGTCGGTGTTTCAAGTGGAATTACAAGAGATGATTCAACGACCCGGGTGGGGCAATGGTAGCGCGTGAGACTGATAGCACATCTGTTGAATTCATACAACATACAGAGTAGAAGTGTATCTCAAGAGTAACCCTTGCGTCGGGCCGTGACTTTGGGCCGACGACTCGTGGCCTAAGCTGAATCGTTCATTCACGCTCTAGAGGACAAGGGGTCGACGCTAACCTGCGGCTTCTGCGTGTTATCGTGACGATTACGAAAGTAATAGCATGCAGGTTTGCCCCAGTTTTCTGGGGTTTCAGAGGATTTTACATAAAGTATTTCCCAATCCAGAAGTTATGTGACCCTTGCCTTCCCCTGAAGTTCAGTCTCAACAATAATCTCCAAAATAAAGACTAAGGTATTCTCGGCCGATTATTTAAAACATACCTTACCCCCACTGACAGTGTCACCGGGGAGATATTAGCCCGCGTACGGAGACATGACGATGATCACTAGGCCCACTTGCCCCTCTTTTCGCCCTTCCGAAATAAAAAAGGGCGTTGGGGATTTTGGTGCAAGAAGGGCAAAACATGATGGTACTTGAGATAAACTCGTACATAGACTATGTATAAAGGACGCACTTGTACCAGCTCGGAAATTCTGCCGGGGATTAATATAAAGATCAGCTTACCTACATGTAGGTACCTCCCGAGGCGCCGAGGTCGGCTTTAACCCGAAACCCGAGAAGGGGCCTTGGTACATACACCGTTTAGTACGTCTATGCTTCTGTGCCAAGCCCCCTTTTGATGGAGCTAATATGTACCTCGAAGACAAGGACCTTCTAAGGTTGTATTTTAGAAAAAAAGAAAGGAGGGGCAATATAGGAAAGTCTCCGATACTTAGTACATACACAGGTACTCCGTACATAAGAAATGATAGAAATGTGACTACATGTACTATGTACAAATGGATAACTACATAGTTAACTATTCTTAAGTATATATACTACATAACTACATACATATGTATAACTATACACCTTATATAACATATATAAATAACATAATTCAACATAATTACATGATTACATGATTAAAACCAAACTCCAACGCCTCCAAGTGTACGATCAATAACAAAGTGACAATACAAAGGTATGCATACCGTTACATGACCCCAAAAAAAAGTGGCTCACGTGGCGTTGACCCCGCATCAAGAAAGTCAAGAAAGTCAACGAAAACCAAAGACGCGAAATAAGTTACCAAGTATATATAAAGCCCTTGGAGTCCCCCCCCCCTCCGCTTTCTCTTTCTTGCATCTATTTGTGATACCCTTTCTGTGCAACCATGTCGCTCTCCACTACCATTAAGACTCCCAATGTCACTTATGAACAGCCCCTTGGCTTGTACGCTTTTTACCCCTCCCTCATATCAGTAACCCCCCAATTCAATTGCTAATTGGTTCCTCGTTTCAGGTTCATCAACAACGAATTCATCAAGGGTGTTGACGGCAAGACTTTCGAAACCCTGAACCCCACCACCGAAAAGCCCATCACCTCCGTCTACGAGGCTTCCGAGAAGGATGTCGACATCGCTGTCAAGGCCGCCCGCGAGGCCTTCGAGGGTCCCTGGAAGAAGGTGACCCCCTCGGACCGCGGCCGTATGCTTACCAAGCTAGCCGACCTCTTCGAGCGTGATATGGAGACCCTGGCTTCTATTGAGGCTCTCGACAACGGTAAGGCCGTCACCATGGCCAAGGTCGATATTGCCAATGCTGCCGGCTGCCTGCGCTACTACGGTGGCTGGGCCGATAAGATCACTGGCCAGACCATTGACACCAACTCCGAGACCCTCTCCTATACCCGCCACGAGCCCGTTGGTGTCTGTGGTCAGATCATCCCCTGGAACTTCCCCATTCTCATGTGGGCCTGGAAGATTGGACCCGCTATCGCTGCCGGTAACACCGTGATCATTAAGACCGCTGAGCAGACCCCTCTGTCTGGTCTATACGCCTCTAAGCTCATTGTTGAGGCTGGCTTCCCCCCTGGTGTCATTAACGTTATCTCCGGCTTCGGTCGTGTTGCTGGTGCCGCTATCTCTAGCCACATGGACATCGATAAGGTCGCCTTTACCGGTTCCACCCTTGTCGGCCGTATGATCCTGCAGGCCGCCGCTAAGTCTAACCTGAAGAAGGTCACCCTCGAGCTGGGCGGCAAGTCCCCTAACATCGTCTTCGAGGACGCCGATATCGATAACGCCATCTCATGGGCTAACTTCGGTATCTTCTTCAACCACGGCCAGTGTTGCTGCGCCGGTTCTCGCCTGCTGGTCCAGGAGAGCATCCATGACAAGTTTGTCGCTCGCTTCAAGGAGCGTGCCGCTCAGAACAAGCTCGGCAACCCCTTCGAGGGTGACACCTTCCAGGGTCCCCAGGTTTCGCAGCTCCAGTTCGACCGCATCATGGAGTACATCAACCACGGCAAGAACGAGGGTGCTACTGTCGCCCTGGGCGGTGAGCGCCACGGTACTGAGGGCTACTTCATCCAGCCCACCGTTTTCACCGACGTCACTCCCGAAATGAAGATCGCCCAGGAGGAGATCTTCGGCCCCGTCATTGCCGTCACCAAGTTCAAGGATGAGGCCGATGCCATCCGCATTGGTAACAGCACCAACTACGGTATGTGTTGTTTGCATTCATCGTGAAACCCTGGAGTATTATTCTAACTATATTCAGGTCTCGCTGCTGCCGTTCACACCAAGAATATCAACACTGCCATCCGTGTTTCTAACGCTCTCAAGGCTGGGTATGTTTTATCCGATCAAGTGTACTGCTGTAACAAAGCTAACTCTATCGTAGTACCGTGTGGATTAACAACTACAACATGATCTCTTACCAGGCTCCCTTCGGTGGCTTCAAGGAGTCCGGCATTGGCCGTGAACTTGGTTCCTACGCTCTTGAGAACTACACCCAGGTCAAGACTGTGCACTACCGCCTGGGCGATGCTCTGTTCTAAAAAGAAAGAAAAAAGAAATCCACCAAAAAGAGAAAACAATAAATTACTAGTAGTTGGGTGATTCAATCCATGAAATGACGATACATGATTTTTGTTTTGTATATAATCCAAATTGAATAACTTTGGTTCCTATCAAATGCTTTTCTGATGCTTACATACATACATAACTATCTACATAAGTAACTAACTATGTACCTTGTACGGAGTAGCATATACATTGATTTGTGGGTAAACCCGCGGCCCATGTTTCTATCTATGCGACAGGGTCTAAAAGAGTAGGTGTGTGTAGCTTGATTAGTCTACATAATAATACAACCTTAAATTACTACAGATGAATATTGCTTTACCATTCTAATATTGTCCTTAAATTTGCATTTCCCTGTTCCACTGTAGACTGCTATCGCGGGGTCGGTACATCTCCCCCCGAGAAGCTCGGTGGCTGCAACAATTGACTCCGGGCTATAAGCTCGGCAGGATTCTTGGCAGGATTACGCCCCTTGATATACAGATGTAGATTATTGTCATTATTATGTATTGATCTAGAAAGTTGTATATGGGTGGGGCATACACCTCCAGCGACTTTGGTATTTACTAGGTATTCATTGTTTCATGACTACGTAAACTAGCGCAATGTACGGAGTACAAACATCTCAATCAACACAAGCCAAACTAAATGATAAAACATAGCAATGACTGCTTCCCTGTTTCGGAAAATCACTTGAATTATGCGCCAACTGCGCCGATCGTGATCCCGTTTGGTAGCTCAAGTCCGACGGGAAGTCCACATAGGAATTTCTCAGTATAGGTTGTTCCACGCTTTGCGGCGAGTTTCTCTTCAATGTCTCTATGCATGTCATAGCTAGTCATTGTCAGTATAGCCCAAAACCTTTGAAGTTTCTCAAACTCACGCATTCATCTCCTCGATAGTAAGAACCTTCTTCGCATCTTCAACTTTGTACGTGGGAATATCTTTGTTGACGGAGAAGCCTATGCGCTGGTCAGAAGGCATTGCACTGCAACATTATGAAGTAAAAGTCACTCACCAATCCGCTCGTTGATATTGTAAGCCGCCTTGGCTGCTGCTTCCTGTACCCTTGTGGCACGAGGCAGACGTACCTCCTGGTAAACAGCGAGGGCTTGAGCAATATCCCCTGAGAAATAACGCTTATCAAATAAGAGTCCAAGTGCTGCCGCGTCTTCGATGGCCATGCAGGCTCCTTGGCTTTGATGAGGCATCATCGGGTGTGCAGCATCCCCCAAGAGACAGGTGTTACCGCTTTGGATATACGGGTACGGGTCATGGACCCAGAGACGCCACGGCTTGATCTCTGCTCCAATCTTCAGATGTTCAAACACTTGTCGGTCGAGTTCTGGGTATGGGGCGAGGAGTTCCTCAACGGGGCGGTCTTCGGCCCCCCACGCTTGTGTTGAATAGTCGCCTTTCTCGCGCGGGAAGAAACAGTAGTACGATAGAAGCTCGCCACCGTTACAGGGTGACAGAACAATCTTATCCCATTTGCCTTCCTGTCCACCCCAGTACTCCAATGCGCTATTCTCAGAGTAGTTCACCAGGCCGAGCCTGATGGCATCCTCGGTTTTGACATTGGTGTGCAAGCAGCTCTGCTCGGAGGCTCGCTTTTCTGGTGTGATTCCAATAATCCCTCGAACGGCCGATCCGATTCCATCTGCACCGACGATTAGGTCATGGCTTATGACCTCGCCGTTCTCGAAGACGACTGTACTCGTCTTCAGATCGATATCGCGGCACTAAATCCCAGGTAATATTAGCATATGCTTGGTTTCAAGCAGATTCCAGTGATGAGCGTACCCGGTGGTTCACTTTGAGAGTTGCTGGCACTCCTTCACCCTCGCCGAGCGCCGAATCCTTTAGCATAGCATGCATGTACTGGCGATGGAACATGTTGTAAACATATCCCCAGCGCTTCTCATAATCGTCAAGGTCGTACACACTGACGGGCTCGCCTGTCTTCCAGTCGCGGTTGATAAGCTTCTTCAAAACCACAGGGTCACCCTTGGCGATATCCACGTTCCATTCGTGTAGCCAGCGGGTTCCGTTGGCAGCACACGAAACCGAGGCGCCAACTTCACCTGCAAAGTCCGACTTTTCATAGATGGTCACAGTGTGTCCTGCACGACGCAAGGCAATCGCAACCGACATGCCGCCGATTCCCCCGCCAATGACGCCGACATTGAGACTCCTCCAGCTTGACATGGCGTGTGTAGTAGATAGATCAATAAGGCTTGTGGGTTTGAAGCAGGTTGAATCGATGCAGAAAACTGTGAGTGTCAAGGTGAATATATAGCAGATTCTCTCCCGTTAATTCCTTATCTCTACATCTTCTCATATACCCTTCACGGATTTCTACATCGGCTGGCGGATGGTGCACTCGGGTCACCGCGGGCCGCGCACTGGCGCTTATCTTCGGCTTTTATACTTTCCCTGTCTATCGGAATCAATTCAAACGCTGCGTTGCCCGGGCAAAGGACGTATAGGCCATTATCTCATTCCTACGTGGGGGATGAATGGTTTCCCATAAAAATGAAAAGACAAAAAAAAAAAAAAGAAAACAAAGGAGCAAAAAAACATACAACAGTGAGGATTCGCTGGTGGTCACACAGTGAGGGGTGGTCACCCACCCAACTACTAACTCACCGGCGTGTGGCTTAAGTACGGCTGAGCGGACGGGAAGCCCTGTTTTCCACACCCTATGGTCGTATGTATTAGGTGACGTGTGGAAGAGACCTATCAAAGAGATATTATAAGGTGGTAGACCATTGTTTAAAAATTTGCGTCCTAGTATAAATCGTGGTTGTCTCATCCTATTTGTACATGGTATACAAAATAAAAGCCCATATGCTAAATACATAAGTAGACGATAACTATATCTATCAAAATCCTCGAAGCAGTGGTTGGAATCAAATCATCAAATGTTGGGATACAATATATCTAGAATGTACGATATATATATTTCCACACAATGTCACAATCACACCATTAAACCCCAAAATTAACACCCCAACTCTCATTAATTTCTGGGCCTGCACAAACAGCCACATAAGGCCATTGAAGAAATTCAACCAGAGGAAACCGAGGCTCAACGACTACCTGCGGGCCAATTCAGTGAAGTTGTGTGACCCGACACCTGGGTGCGATGATGAATGGGGACCTTCTAAGGTTCCCGAGGTCCCCCCCCATAAGATATGCCCTCCACGATAAGCCGATTACCATTACGTCATCAATAAAACGGGTGCTCTAGACTTTAGGAAGTATGCCGTTAGCATTGGGGATATTCTGGGGGCTTTGACTCTCAAGGTCGTCAGAGACCTCAAGTAAGCAATTGGTTCTGATGAGAGTGGGGTCATCGCTCTGTTGTGGTAAACATATCAAACCTTGGAATATGAAATCCGTGAGTAGCTGACCTGTGGCATGTTTGTTTGTTCCTAGTCCCATGCTCCCATGCTCCCATTCTATCTTAACATTTCATCATATTCCCATCCGCTCTGTTACCCACAGTATCGTCCTCAACATATCATTTAAAAAAATTGCCTACAGACCCAATTACGCTAGTTTATAAATCTGATCAGAGACTAGGGCAAGAGAGCTCGCTTAGGCCAGTGTATTGGACATCCCTGCATAGCAATCCATCACCCAGGTAGCTACCAACCTCTTTCTTTATCATCCTGGAGCATTCATACCCACCTTTAACAAATGTTGACTTTTACTGAATAGCAGCATGGCCACCTTCCAGCCAGTGCATTTTGTGCCGAAAAATCGCCAGGACGAAATTTTGGCGTTGACAGTGAGACAGATCATTGCCGTGCCGCATAGTCAAAATGCGGGAACAAACCATTGGTGTCTCTACCTCGTAGTATCTCCTGGGAAATCCGTCCAAATTGATTGCCAGCCAAGCTACAGCGCCCCAAGCTCTATTCTAAAGGGGGGTTCTAAAGCCAACTTCATCATTTCAGAGTTGACGTGTAAGGTGCCCAATGACGCCCAAGCGGAGTTCGTCATCGATGTCATTCCTGGCCTTTTAGTCTCACAAATTTACGATCTGCTCGTCGAGAATGGGCGTCACAAGTATGAATTTGATACAGATGGAGTGGGGTGCAGATACTGGACTCTTGGTCAAATCGATCTTTTACATCAAGTCCAATTTGCCACAAACATGAACCAAATCACAGCAGCAAGATCTGCCATACAGAAATTGTGGCCGGAGCAGACGCCTCTTGCTCTTGACCAAGGGGCCTATTATTTGTAAGGCTCGAGGGTGTGGGCTGTCAGGTAGCCAACCGACAGAAAATGAGTGAATGATGCAAAATTGACCCCGCGAGTCAGACACGGGAGGGTCGGAAGTTACTGCAAAGTCTCATATCCAATTGATGTAGTGACGCTGGTATTCTTCTCTTTACCAAGTGGAGTACTATCAGGCATCCCACCCGTCTACCCCCTTGGTTTCCCTCATATTGGGAATTGTCTATTCTTGAAATGTATCTGAAGTCTTGCTTTCCACAAATTGAACACGTGAACATCCCACAGTCTCACAGAAGTTTCCCATTTTACTGAAACAACATAGACCGCTAGTTTATCCATACCTCCCTGCTTAATCTTACAAAGTGGATGCCTTCCTACAGAATTGCTTATCCTACGAGTTTCTTTCCTTTCTTCCTCTTTGTTCGAGAACCTTGACAGAAATAGGATTGGAATGAGAAGAAAGGAGTGCGTATTACCTCGTGGGATTTGAGAACCAATAAAAGCCCATGGAATTATGATCTTTGTCCCCCGAAATGCCGCAGAATCTATTTTCTTTCTGAGTTTTTTTTAGGGTGCCCAATAATTGAAAGAATGTATCTTTGTTGACGCCAGATTAGATGCACGAGACTCGTTCTTTATGAACACTTGTTCCTGTCAAAGTGCCTCTGAAACCGGGCTTATACGAAAGTATCCACTTCACCAATCCCTAGGTATGTATTGGAAACATTTACCAAGGACTACTTCCCCTCTTTGTGCTTATTCATGGATCATCCGTGACATTAGTTGATTCCGGACCGAGTCTGAAAGGTTATTCTTTAGGATTGATGTTTTTTTTCATCGTATAGACGGCCGATGACACAAAAATGTAATACGAAGAATTTTAAAGGCCAGTCGAGTCGCAGAGCTAGTCGAGTCAAAGGGCTCGGTAGAGGTGGGGGGATGCCATATGGTTTGGAGAGACGCGCTATTCCACACTTATAAAAGCATCAACAACGCCCTCAACTGATTTAGAGCATCTACAGTTTTTCCATCTGACCTGCCACCATGCGTCCTACACAATTTGTGTTTTCTTTTGATCCCCCATCATCACCACCGTCCACAGAAGAAGCCTTGAAAGTAATCAAGGACCAAGCACGGCCAGCTGCAGATGTGGCCAGGATTTTAGATGAAGCGCAAGTTCCCAATATTCTCTGGGGCGGGTTGCCCCAGGGTCTAGTTGCCAGATGGAACGAGCATGAGAAAGTAAGTAAAGATTCAGTGCTTGGCCCCCTGTGTACCCTGTTCCTGGATCAAAAGTTAACTCTCTAGGATGTCGAATTCATCACTCTTGATCATTTAATCGTCATGGCCTCTAATGCCTTGATTGCTGCTGGATTCACGCCTTGCTCGGACCCTGACTGCCGAGAAGTACACAGTAAAAACAATGATTGCCCTATTGCTCCGGTGCATTTTCACATCGAGGCTCAATATCCTCAACATGGGGTGCTACGGGTGTACGCTAAGTCTAGCCATCTCTGGTGGCTTCCAGATTTTGAACCAGGCCCTCCTGCTGCAGATGATCCTGACTTGATGCTTTCCAATGATTCTCGACTCCCACCATACGTACTACGTGGATTTTCGGGTCCGTGGACTGAGCTTTATCCCATCAAGATCCTCAACCCAAGCTCTTTCACTGAGGCGGCCTGGTGGCTGACTTTTCGAGACATCGACTACGCCAATGGGTATGAATATAGATGGACGGACATGGTACTCGCATCAATGCAAAGCTACACACACCCCCACCGGACGATGGAAAGAACCCTCCGTCCTAAGTTCCAAGCTATGTGGAAGGAATTTGACTTGCCCCAAGAGCAGAGAACACGAAGAACCTGGGACTCAGCAAACGAACTTATGTACCAGATGCGGGATAACAATGAGCTGCCGCCTGCGCCTACCAACAATTGGTGGGGAACCGTTGAGGCAGCTAAACAAAATGACTGTTTGATTTGATTTGATTTGGTTTTCTTTGTGGTTGATTTTGATTTGCCTTTGCCCTGCCTTTGCCCTGCCTTTGCCCTGCCTTTGCCCTGCCTTTGCCCTGCCTTTGCCCTGCCTTTGCCCTGCCTTTGCCCTGCCTTGCTTTTGATTCGACTTGCTTTTGATTTGACTTGCTTCTGATTTGACTTGCTTCTGATTTGACTTGCTTTTGATTTGACTTGCTTTTATTCGTTCTTGGTTTTGTGGTTGTTTGAGAGATTGTAATTTCAACTCGCCTTTGTCAAACGGCAAAAAAACAAGAAATAAAAAAAGAAATAAAAAGAAAATCGGATTACCCGATCCGAAACAATTGTCTGTAATAAGTGAACTGTACATTTTACTCCATACAAAGGCACTTCACGATTAACAAAGGCCCCCGAAACATGGATAGCCCCAATCTGGATCAACGTACCGATTTAGGAAGTAGCATACATCGTAGCATTCCCATACTAGAATGAGACACACTCCAGTTTCTTTGAGAGATACGAGATAAAATTGGGACATTGAAGTCTCATATAGCTGTAGAATATGGCTAGGGAAATAGTATCGGGCTAGTATATTTATATCTCCATATCCATGAGCCTGATGCCCAATATCTCCATTCCAATTCGATCATGACTACACCCAACTCTCAGTCTCTTGACATAGAGGACGCCGCTAGAAGAGCCTTACGCTACCTTCATGGTTTGCAAGAGTTCAGACAAATCCAAATACTTGTGACTGGCGACTTGGCTTTATCGAATTATTTTCCTGGCAGCGGAGTGGGAAATGTGAGTTTCTTGTCCCCAAATAAAGACGTATAACAAATCCAAAAGAAGAAACTGATCTCATTCCTCTAATAGAACGTCGAATTTCTCGTTTTCCTTGGAGCTGGGTTTGATGATCGCCTAGACGAGCTTCCCTCCGGGGTTCCCGATCTGTTGAAGTCGAGACTATTGTCAATGTACCCAACAGAATTTCAGCAACCACTCAATGTCTTCCAGATCAAGCGTATACCTGGCATACCGGGTGAATCAGATACACCATGTGAGCCAGATACACCAGGTGAGCCAGATACACCAGGTGAGCCAGATACACCAGGTGAACCAGGTGAACCACCGGGTATACCACTTCGCTTCATACCAAATGGAATAGTGAGTGAACGATGTCAATGACCCTATGTTGTATTTACGTACTCACCTATTAAAGTTGCCCTACCTTCCACGAGGAACAACCACGATCGCAGCGATCAGACAAACGCACGCCATCGATCTACCGTATATTTTCTCTTTGGACTTATTCGTTTTCATGGTTATAAGTCATGACATGGGGGTGAAAACACCAAAGCCCCTCAAAGAGGAAACACCAGACGAGGAAACACAAGACGAGGAAACAAAAGACGAAATTGACGTTAAGATGCTCCAACATTTCTTGCGACATCTTAAATCAATAGGACCGGTCATCTTCTCGCCCCAGCAAAAGGAATCTTTGACTCACGGATTGAATTGGCTTACGACATATAGTCAATGGAGTGAAGCGCAGTGGATTCGGAAGTTGGATCTTTGATTGGAAAAGAAGAATAGAATTTAGTGATAGCTCTGCAATTTCAACCAATCCGCTCAGGACCAAATTTATATTGTGTGTGCTGTGAATGTGTGAGAATTAGTGGCAGCGGAAAACAATAATGACTTTGTTGAAAAAGAAAGAGGTCCAGTGACAAGGATCAAACGTGACCAAGTAAAATAGCGCGCACTTGTCTTGATCGTAGTATCTCAAAGATATTTAGGAATAGGTTCACCAAGAATATACCTGTACCCGGAGATACTGTATAACTTGTGTTAAGGTAGGCCACTCTTTCTTTTTCGACTTCAATGATCGAGTACCCAATGCCAAAAAAAAAAGACAAGAAAAACAATTTCTGGTTGCACAGCAAGCAAGCTCTCGAGTTACCACCAAGAAGGGTTACAGTGCAGCATACCTTTGCCTGCCATTGCCCAGCTGGCTCTGAGGCTGGGGTCACTCCTAGTGACTTTTGTTCGGTATAAGTACTATAGAAGCAACCCACACAACTAGTTTAATCAGAGCCTATTATTCAGGAAGTGCTAAAGTGTGGCTTATAATAATATCGCTTTCTACAACACTCCAGAGTGGCCCTTATCACTGATTGGTAAATTAATTTGATTCTGATCGGGTTCAAATAAAATAAATCGAGATATAAGCGAAATTTATGACTACGCTGTCAGCACATTGAATCTTGGAAGGTTAATCCAAGTAGGGTCTGACTGTGTCACCCCAGACTTGTTGTCTGACAATGGGATATAACATAACTGCTCAAGTGCACGCCTACCGCTAGTATCCAATCTTCTCTCTAGAGTTATCTCCCAAATAATGAGACTGAATATTCTACCGACCAGCATGGCTTTAGCCTCACAAGCCATGACTGCACTCTCTGAGTCGGGCCTGCAAAAGCGTTATCCAACAGGATCCTTCTCCATTCTTGCCTACGGTGTCACCCCTGAGGGAGCCAATGTTTTTTATTCTGACGGTTGTTATAATTTCCCGCATGAGTCTGATCCCCATCTGACCCGATACCTAGGACTCGCATATGTCGGTGATTCGTCCCAGTGGGTGTCTGGATCGGTGACAACCGACGTTACATGTAGGGTTTATTGCTCTTTTATTTCATTCGCAGTTATATAGATATAGATATAGATATATCTGTATATCCTTTTTTTAACTAGGACAAACTACTAATAATTTTTTAGTCGTCTCCAAAAACTCCCGAATCATCGCCACGGCCACCAACAAGGATTACACCTTTGACTCGGACACGTTCTTCTACATCCGTCCCACACCCAACATGGTGCTACCTGTGGGTTTCACTGGGAACGACGTCGATACACCGGACGATGCGAAGGTAGATCAATTTCTTTTCTACGGCAGGTATCTCATGTGGCAAAATGAATATGGACTCCTATGCGATTCATTCCGTCTGAAAGACACGGATGTCGACGATATTTACCAGCTCTACTGGGACACTTCGAATATTTATCCCCCGGGTTTCTTAATTCCGACCGTGAAGTCGTCTATTTAGAAGAAATTGAATCTACATTTTGCAATTCTTCGTTTTTGGGAACCTAGATGCCTATGTAGTCCCACTTAACACCGTAGGTTCCGAAGTTGCTTGACTCGTCAAATCCTAGTAAACTACACATGTAATTCGCAGGTATATAGTATACAGATTGTATTTCGTCATATCGTAGTTGATTCGGCGAGAAATGGGAAACTATCCCACAGCGGCAAATCCATACCCTCCCAATCAAATAAAGTTCCATCAATCATGGGGGGTGAGGCAGCAGCGGCGGTGCCATCGTCTGAATGTAACCACGCGTATGATGTGACACTATGCGATAGAGGTGGGGTCGTATTTACCGCTTCTTCTTCTTCTTCTCCTTCCTCCCCCTCACCTTGTGTCTGCGGTGTTGCCGGGGTGTCGTTCAAACTAAAGATCCGAGTGACGTATTGACTCCGTCGCTGTCGGGCTTGGGCAACGAGTCGCTGGCGCTGTTGGCTTATAGCGGCCTCTAGCTTCGTTATTATCTCTAGGTAATGAGCTGCCTGGGCAGACTGCGACGCCAGCATGCGCAAGATGATCAGGGCACCGCGGAATACATCATCAATCTCAGAATCAACCTCACGATGAGAGAACATGGAGAACCCGAGCACAAGGGCTGCGGCAAAGATAAACGCTCTGTTTGATGCATATTAGCCTTGAAGTTACTAGATCGGTATTCGCGGAGACGAACTTGAGAATACACATATTCCGAAGAAGAAGACCGGACCTATGAACCTCCAGACATGTTTGCAGCATGTATAGAGCAGAATCGATACATGCTGCCGCGAGGCGGGAGTGGGCTGGGTCCTCCTCAGGCACCTCAATGGGATCACCGGTCGAGAGGCTTTGGTGTAACCGGGCGAGCCGGACACTCAAGGCCGAGACGAGGAAAGGTCGGGTGACTAAAATGACCGCAAAATGATATGAACATGCAACGTGCATGTTTCCGATTGTATGCTCTTGGAAAGTGCTCTGGTCTTTGTGTCCCAAAGATGACGACGTCCTTAATGATCGCGGTAGATATTCACACCAGCCGTTTAATTTGCATAATAGGAGGTCTGCCTGCTGTGCAGATGCGGCCTTTTCACTGTAAATACAGTTTATTATTTCGTCCAGGATCAAGGATAACCGATATGAAGCCACCAGGCCAGGATCAGGCGGTCCGGCCCCAATACCACTAGGTTCTTGTCGATTCTCGGGTAATAGCGGTGATATAGCAGAAGGTCTTCCGAGGATCGAACTGACAAGCAAATCAAGAATGCATAAGCTCATCCATAATCGTGATCTATTGGGGATTAGCTGGGCCAAGTGGATCTTGCGAGAAGCTTTTACCGTTCATTGCTCTTATCACTCTCATCGGGGCTTATTGGCCCTGGAGACTCTGCATGGAACCCAAGCGCCACTGCTGCCCGTGACGCCACTCCCAGGTACATGAATGCTGTGTTTCGCCGGCATGCCCCCAGCATATAGAAGGACATGAGCAGAAATACTCGGACTAAATCCACACTAGGATCTTCTAGCATGTTGGCAAACGTCCTGCGTTGACCGCGAGCAAAGTAAAACCGCTCCACCTGAAGGGTTTTTCGATCGTTCGGGCAGGATTGTGCTCCAATAGCAACCATAAGGTCCATGATGGCCGCTCTAGTCCTCTCCCGGTCGGTTTTAGGCTCCTCTGGGCCAATCAATGTAGATGAAACATCATCACTAAAGCTCAAATCGAAAAACCCGCTCGTCTTGCGTGTTGTTAGTAATTTACCCCCAAATTCATGATTGGCATTCGCCCTACCGCTGCGTGATAATTCTGGATAAATCGGTCCTTCTCGTCAACAGTGCAACATTCTTGGGAGAAATTCAACAGATCATGATGAGCTTCTGCTTCTAG
Organism: Penicillium fuscoglaucum FM041; assembly: GCA_000576735.1. Lineage (NCBI taxonomy): Eukaryota > Fungi > Ascomycota > Eurotiomycetes > Eurotiales > Aspergillaceae > Penicillium > Penicillium fuscoglaucum. The sequence goes on along the minus strand of HG814301.1, from coordinate 63,372 downwards.
CATGTCTTCACTTCCCCCATTATGAGAGAACTGTGAGGGCCCGATATGTTGGGTCACTGTATCTCGAAGCAATTGTAGAAATGACAGAGAGGCGGCTTTCCCGACGTACACTGCGGACAGTGTCAATCGAATGATTTGCATGGCAGTCGCAACATTTCATACCTCGTTCCCCTTGCAGATTGCGGAGCATGCGCGGATGCGTCCGATGCGTAACTTCAGGGGAGTGCGATCCCGCCTGCAGCTTGTCGAACTCGGGATGGGGCGTACCAATATCATGAGACTGTGACCTCAACGGGGTTTGTAAATCGACTGTCATTCTCCTCCACGTCCGGGATGCCTCAACTGCAGGTTGAGAAGGAGGTGCAAGGCGATTTCGGAGGCCTGCATTTGGTAAGGACTTGAATGGAGTGCATGAGCGGTCACGTCCTTTGTGAATACAGTTGGTGCATGGGAAATAACCACTGCAGCGCTTTTTGGATGCACGACAGGCAGTGCATGCAGTGTTCGCCCGTAGCCGATTCGCTGGATGAACTTTGGGGCGTGGCATGCTTGAAGAGTCTACAAGTCCACGGGTCTGGGGTTGGATGAGATCCCCGCATACCCGTCCACTCAACCGGGGATAAAAGATAAGCGATAAGCGTGCGCGGCCCGACGTTCATGGGGCTTTCGGAAGAGGCACTTCTGGTAGTATTATTGCATCTTTTGCATGTCGAAGACCCCGGAAGGAGAATGAACGTATGATACTAGAAGTACTACGTATTTATGTAGAACAGGCCATTTCGGTGGAAACAACGGGCACCTTTGAGATACCGACACCATGATTATAATAATATGTACATACATACTATAAATGTTGTATGTATCTGGTGACTTGCTAATACCTTAGGTGTAGTGTACTTGAAGACTCAATAAGGTGGACGGAAATTCTATATATTGTAGAGAGGTGTTTTTTTTCAGCGCGTTCAGATATATACGTAGTTATTATGTTTCCAACATCTATAGATAACTATAACGATTAAAATCAGCCGGTGAATAGGACCGGTAAGCCGGCTTGCCGAAGGTGACCTCGATTTCGCCGCAATCCTAAATTATGTGACACATAAAATTATACAGAACAAAATACTCCGTAATCTCCGTACAACATGATGAAAAATGCAGAAGACCGAAGTTGAAAATTTCTACAGAGGATCCACTCTGAGTAAAATGATGGGTAGATGATTGGTTCAACCATGAAAAGGCGGCCCAGAGAGAGGCCAAACCAAGGCAAACCAAAGCAAACCAGCCAAACCAGACAAACATACGACACTCTCGCTTAGCGCTAGCGTGACCGTCAGGAATATAAATAAGCCCAGACCCCCGGACCTTCTTCTGTTTTTCAAGCGACTCTACGTATGTTCCTCCTCCCCCCTACAGTTTGAAAATCAGCTTTTCACTGTAATGCGAACATTCTTACTGACCATTTCCACAGTTCAAAGAATCACTTTAGAGTAGACGTCCCCTTTCTAAACTCTTTAAAAGAGCCACAGAATCTCCACCCTTGCTGATGACTACATGTCCTCGATGCCCTAAAGTGAAACCTTTTTACTCCCGCCTCGACTGTCACGCGTGCTGTTCGCAGTGTCTGTGTTTCGGTCCAGGGAGTGGTGATGATCTTGACCTGGTCTCGACGTCTGACTTCGGTCGGTCGGTCCTGGTGGGTGTCGAGGAGGTCTGAAAGGTCCTCTTCTAAATTGTTAGATGGAACAGTGAGCTGTGAGGGAGTTATGCAGATAGCGAAATTAAATTTATATTCATCTCAACGGGTTATTCGGAACGCGGTTCCATTTGTTCATCGTAAGCTGATGTAGACAGCAAGGTTATATTGGTATGTCATGGTTATACTAGTGGACCGTATCTCATGGCCGTTTTCTTTTTCCCTCGTAAACCGGTTTTGGGCTTTGGCATTACCCTCGCTGTCCTGACTTAGCTAGCTACATTCTGTATTGTCTTGGGTACTGCCTTGTTTTAATGATTCGGCCATAGTATATCAAATCCTTTGTCATGGCCATCATGTAGTTATTAAAACTCGTCATGTCTTCGGGTATCATGTCTCGTGAACTGTTGAAGAACTCAATGTCTGCCTGGCCTCACTCCGCCTCGGTGCCTCCGGTTTTCTCTGGAGCTCCAGCGGTCCCCTTGGGTCCCTTATTTCGCGACCCACGCCCTCCACGGGATCCGCGGGAAGAGCTAGCTCCTGAAGCGCTTCCAGCAGCTTCGGCGGGAGCCTTGGTCTTATTGGCAGTGAAACCCTCGCGGCCTTTTCGAGACTTTTCGACTCCGGGGTTCTCCTTGCGCTCCAAAACCACCACTTGACTTTGGGCCACGGACACGGGACTCGCAGCGATGGCTTTGCGAAGTGCTTCCGGTTCAGCAAAATCTATGTATCCGAATCCCTTCTTCTTGTCAATTTCGACCTTTGTTACTGATCCGAATGGGGTGAATGCAGACTGCAGGAGCGCTTCGGTCACACCCTGAGATGGGTTGGCATGCTTGAGGAATGCTTGTTTAGCAGTTGATTGGTGCTTTGCTTTGCCACCCTTAGTAGACTTGGCTGGTAGGGTTGTCGGCGGCGCAGCAGGTGCATCGGGTCGCGAGGATGACTGGCCGTCCTTGGGCTTTGGAGAACTGGTTGTGGATGATGCGGTTTTGGGAGGCCTGGTTGTTTCCTTCTTGGACTGATCTGCTGATGGGATGGCTGGGTCTCGGGAGCTCTCATTCTTAGGTGATGAAGTATCAGTCGAACCACCTTTGCCGCGTCGTCGCCCACCAGATGTCGAGAGTCCAAGATCACGCTGAAGGATCTTGGTGGCTGCTGTGGCATTTCCGCGCTCTCTCTTCCGCTCTGGGGCTGCAGTCGTATCCTTTGTTGTGTTTGACGTAGTACTCGACTTGCTTCCCTTGGCATTGGTGGCGGTTCCTTGCTTGGTTGCCTTCGCAGAGTCCTTGCTTGTCTTCTCTCCTTTGGGTTTCTTCTCGGAAGAGTTTGCCGAGGTTTCCTTATCGCCCCTTTGCAAAAGCTTTTTCGCCTGCACTTTCTCCTGTTTTGATTCTTTGTCCGACCGACCGTGTTTGGATTTAGAAGCGCTCCCGTCCTTTAACTTGCTGGCTTTCTTGTCTTTGATGAACTGTACCAGCGGGGTGGTCATCACGGTTTCCTTCTTCTTATCATCAGCATCGGCCGTGGAATCCACAGCGGCCGGCCTTGTGATAGGCTGGGTCAGACTTTCCAAGAAAGCGATGAAGTCTGAATCTTGATCAATCGTCCCTTGACGAGCATCCTTGCGCGAGCGGCTTCCGGGGGTCTTGGCATAAGGTGCAAACTCTAGCGACGGAGGTCCAAGTAGGATGGGATCGTGTAGAGTGTTGCGAGCGTCCTGGAAAGAAGCCTGGCGCACAACGTCCGAGAGCGAAGAGACACATTCGGTGGACACAACGTGGATGTACGCTCTTGACGGGCGTGACGGTTTGTTGGGGCTATTTGAAGAAAGTTTAGTTAGTCGAAAGCAATATAACATTGCATTAGAGGATGGTGAATCCTACTCTTTCGACACCTTGCCCGGTTTGTACTGAAGCCAGTCGACGTTTCCTGCCCCTGCCTTCCACTGGCCTCCAAGAGCACTCTCCAGCTCGGCCTGTGTTAGCCCGGGCGGCAAACGTCGAATGAGAAGTTTCAGACGTGGAGCGGGAGGTTTGGGTGTTTTCTTTGCGGGCGCTCCAGAGCCCGACTTTTGCGTAGCCGCTGCCGAAATTGGCAACAGACCGGCCGTGGTCTTCCCGGGCTGCATGATGGTGAAGCGTTTTCAAAATGAGAAGAACCGATAGGCTATGTTTCCGTTTCCAAAGGCGAAGTCATGGAAATCCCAAAGGATCTTAAATAAGGGATCCAGCCAGCCCACTTGTCTAAGTTGATAGCATCTACGGGGCTGAAGGCGGTGTGATTGGACATGAGCTCTCACCGCCTAGCTGGTCAGTCAGCATCGTCATGAACACGTGCCCAGGCGCACCCATGGATTCATCCATTTCAAGGTTCCAAGGTTCCAAGGAACCTTGAACGACCACCGTTATTAGTAATCACCTGCCTAGGTACCTAGGTAGGCCTGGGGTGTCTAGGTGATGTATATGTATATCGCTGTAATTTCAATCTACTACGAGAGATTCATTTTCTACTCTGTGTGAACTTGCTATAGCAGATCTTATCATGGACCATTCACCAGAATGAAGACTCGGCGGTCCAGACCGCCCGAACTTTCACCAAGCTTATCGATAAACATCTCCGCTCTCTTCAACCTCACATCACCCTATACATGTACCTACAAAGTACCTAAGTAAGTAATTGTCCACAATGACCGACGAGAAGACCTCCATCTTGGAGAGCCAAGGGGATGCACCGACCTTAAGGCAGAAAAAACGCCCCTTCAATCTACTCTCGCTGTTTCTCTGTATCATTGTAGCCACCGCCTGGTTCACGCGCTCGCGCTATCCATTTTCCCCCTTGAGCATTGAGGAAAGGGTGGAAAAGATTCTGTCCCAGACTCCATTGATCGGTACGGAGATTGACGAGGATAATTCATTAACCACGATTTATGACTGATGTCTTAGAGCAGACGGTCATGATGACTTTCCTATCTTGGTCCGGGAACTCTTCCACAACCGCGTAAATGATCGCAACTTCACCGAAGCTTTTGTTACGGGCAAATTCCCCGGTCACGTTGATATCCCTCGACTGAAACAAGGTAGAGTTGGTGGTACGTTTTGGAGTGTTTTTGTGCCCTGTCCCAAGAATGGGTCCGATTTTTCCGACGAGAATTACGCAGCAAGTAAGGGAACTTCGTACAATGGCTGTCCCACAGTATACTAACATTGAAATCATAGGCGTGCGCGAGACGATGGAGCAAGTGGATATCATGTCGAGGGTTCAGCAAGCCTATCCCAAGGTCTTCTCCAGCCCCCCAAATGGCACCACTGCCATGTCCGCTTTCCGCGAGGGGAAAATCATTTCACCGCTTGGTATCGAGGGCTTGCATTCGATCGGCAACTCACTGGCTCACCTTCGGATATTCTATGAGCTGGGGGTTTCATACGCAACTCTGACGCATAATTGCCATAACCGGTATGCCGACGCCGCCATTCTCGAGCTTCCAGGTGGTGGAATAAAAAAGTCTGATCCTCTCTGGCATGGCGTCAGTGAAGAAGGCCAGAAGCTGGTGTTTGAGATGAACCGCCTCGGGATGATCGTCGATTTAGCCCATGTCAGTACGGAGACCATGCGTGATGTACTGGGCGCCGGCAAGTCCGAATGGATAGGGAGCCGCGCTCCAGTGATTTACAGCCATAGCTCAGCCTATGCACTCTGTCCTCACCCGCGCAACGTACCCGACGACATCTTGGAGTTGGTCCGTGAGAAGAACTCCCTGGTTATGGTTAATTTTTCACCAGACTTCATTTCCTGTACGGCTTCAGACCGTGCCAATGGGATCCCAGATGTGGACGCTGTCCACGCCACTCTGGAAAGAGTTGCCGATCATATCATGTACATTGGTAATCTTATAGGCTTCGAGCATGTCGGAATAGGTAGTGATTTCGATGGTATCCCGACGGTTCCTCGGGGATTGGAGGATGTGTCCAGGTTCCCTCATCTCATCATGGAACTGCTGAAACGAGGAGTCAGCGACAAAGATGCAAGTAAGGTGGCAGGAGGCAACCTATTGAGGGTATGGAAGAAAGTTGATGAGGTGGCGCTCGAGATGCAAGCCGAGGGTGCACTACCCGCAGAGGACTAATCTTTCAAAAGCGCTTTGCGTTCATTTATTTACCAATTTTCCAAGCGTGATACTATTTTGTGTGTTTCGGCGAGAATATTCATCATCACTAGATATTTTCATTCACAATCTACCTCAACTAATCCCCATTCACCATCACTGTGCTCCGACAACTAGTCTGTCATTGACAACCCTCATCAGAACATCCAACTTGATATCTAGCAAAGTCAAATTGACCCTAGCGCTTCGTACTTCACCCCTCCCCCGGAACAGTTGTACGGAGAATTGATTATTTAGCAGCCAAGGGCGATTGCTACTTGCTCGTTAGCTTATTTTTCATTAAGGGGGCTCAGTTCGATCTCCAACACTAACCATTAGCATACAGTGCATACGAGTCAGCGTTGAGCACAGCATCTGCGCTAGAGAGGGCTGTCGCAGCGCTATATCCGTATCCGTTGTCTTCGGTTCCTGGGCTGTATACTCCCGGAGCGTGGGTGAACTCGTGGAGAGTTGTAGTTGCTTGATCTTGGTTGTGGCATTTGCTAGTCAAAGCTGGGAGGTCGCTGTAGTAGATATCACAGTTGGCGATCACATTTTGAGATGGCAATGTGTAAGCCAAGACATTGGTCTCGCAGCTATTTGGATTAAGTTTGTAAGCCACGTATGCACATGAAAGTCTTTACGGAAGGGAGGCACTGACTATCCCAAGGTATCTTCGCAGTAGTACTTAGTGGCAGTGTTCGAGCCGGCCTCCTTTGCCACAGCCTTGAGGCGAGCGGCCACAACTTTGCGCGTAGCGGCGCTGGTGGTCTTGAAGTACTCGTTGAACCTATTGGATGCCATTAGAATGGTTAATTCATAGTCAAGCGGTATGTACATACTTGGTAGAAGATCCAGAAAGGGCAGCTTCTGCAGCATCGGTTGCGAGCGTCACGGTGTTCTTGAGAGCCGTGGCAAGTGCAGACTTCTTGCTCGAATCACTGCATGTTTGAAGAGCGCGACGATCAAGCGGCTTGATAGCCTTCAACACACGGGATGCCTTGACACCATCAACCTCAATCTCGAGATCATTGGAACGGTATGGCAGATAGCCAGTGACTGCACCATCAGTGACTAGGGGAACCAGGCCAGTCGAACGAAGAGTCAATGGGCCTCCACTAGACAAGTCACTGGTAGTGGCAATGTCAAATTCATCTTCGAAGGTCTCTCCTGCAGCAAGGGAAGTGAGAGACTCCGAGGTGAGACCATTGAGAACGAACCGGCGTTTGATTCCCTCAAAAGTGACCTCAGCATCTGATAACAAGTCAGCATTGTACCGATAGTGGGGGGAGGGGGGGATACCGTTCTTGAAGACATTCACCTTCTTGACGGGTGCAGTGTCACGGAAAAAGTTGAGATGCACAAATGTGACATCTTCGCTGCCAGAGTTCTTTACAACAGCCTTGATGCGGGTGTCAGTTACACGACTCAGGGTGATATCGAGCGCAGAGGTTTTATCAGTCTCGACTGGCAAGGTGTGCACATGCTGTGCTAGAGCCAAAAGAACAGTGGAAAGGGCAGCAAAACGCATGATGCTTGGAGTTAAAAAAAGAAGGTTGAAGATATGATATCTTGAATGCAGCTTGAATAAAAAGAGCTCCAATTCTCGAGGAAAGATCGACTTCTTTATAGTCCGTTGGACTCTTATTGCAGTTTCGAAGTGGAATGCCGCGGTTTCCTCTCTCCTGTGTGCCGTCCATCCTCCCCCCCGTCGTGCAGAAGGATGGCAGAAGAAAGAGGGTAGTATCTCCTCCACATGAAACAACTTGCTCACGCCAGCAGCTAACCTTGCATGGGATAGACACGGGAAGCCTGCGGGCAATCTTGTCACTGGTCGAAGAATATCTTGAGATAGCTATATCCTCAGAAAGATAATCGTGGATGTCGTCTTGGCCCGACGGAAACCCGCGCCCCTGAAAGTTGGGCGTTAGCCTGGATAGATGCCTCGTGGCTTGTGAAGCCGCATTTGATTCCACATCATGCCTGAAGAGGCGGGGGCTTGTTCGATGTAACTCCTCACGATCAGCTCTAGATGAAAAATAACTCTGCGCTAAAAGCTGCAAGCCCCTGGGCACACATTTGTGTTTGAGGTATAGCCTAGCCGAGGTATGGAATCAAGTATATAAGTTCAATCTGCGGAACATAAATATATGCGAACTACTATTTATTAATTTGTTAGAAATGAAGACATTGTACTCCAGAACCATCAATATACATTATCTACTGTTAACAACTCATATCTTCATCTCATTCTAAATGACCAACCTGACCACCCCCCATTCCGCCAAGCCTAGGCCATGCATTTATCACCGGACTCCGGTGCCAAGATAGTGCCAAGATACCACCCAAGACGGCGCCGGAGTCTTGACTACGGAAACAATGCTTAGTGTCAGCCATTAGGGGTTATGTCATGTATAGCCTTGTGATTAGTAGGGGTTTGGGTGTTGTTGTGAATGGCCCGTCCGGGAGACAACGCTATGCCAAGTCCAGGAGAAAGCAGTGTTCCTCGGAGGCCCGGAGGAATGCGGTACGGTGCTCTGGGCATTCGACTTGGCGTGAAAGTAACAAAACAGATTGGTTCAAACGAGAGATCGTCAAGATAATCAGCGTTTCCAGATATAAGGCGTGATAAGACTCTCCAACAGTGTTTCACCTGATCTTTGACCACCCCACCTCTCGATATCTCGATACTACTAGCAACTTGCCTACGCTACTCTATTGTTTCTATTTTGTTTGTTTTACCCTTTAAAAAAATAGTGTATCACACTGACCACATAAGTGTCTCCGCTTGAACACAAATATGGAGTCAAACTTGAGTTTGCAGGTCACCTTGGCCCCCCAGGCACCGATCCGAGAGACACAGCAACCATTTGCTTTGCCGATCAAAGTTTCTGTTCACAATGCCGCAGATTCACCGGTTACCATCCTGAGATGGGGTACTCCATTGGACCCTCAGGCTGGTGTTCTCGGTGTCTTCGAGATTTGTGACACAATGGACCAACGGAAACTACCCGTTCCTACTATTATGGTATCACGCAAGCTACCTGCCTCTGAGGATGATCTCGTTGAGATACAAGCTCGTCACACCGTTGATGTAACTGTCAATTTGCCGATTCTAGGCCTCGAAAAGGGACATGAATATTCTGTCCGTGCCCAGGGTACTTGGCATGCAGTGTGGCCAACTGAATTATCCAATGTGACTACATCCCAACTCAGGGATAACGAAGGTGCCAATCGTGGGGCCTTCCTTTCTAATGAATCCTCTCTGAGCATTGAGTGACCTAGGTATTTTGCTTTGGGGGCATTGCTATCAATGGATGTCATACGACCCACAATTTCTTCATGTTCAATTTGCCGAGAATGAAATTAAGCCAAATTATTTCCACTGCTATTCACATCATGACCTGGGACATAGCAGTTTTGTGTTACATATGTTAGGGTTCCCCGGATATTACACAATTTGTTCAACAAGGTTTAACCCGCTGTGTATTAAGGCCCACTTGTCATGAATATAATGAACCCCTGATGCTCAAGTGTTCCCTAGTGAGGATCGACCCCATACAAATAAAAAAATAAAAAAATATGTCTTTCTATAAAACACCAAGCCCAGAAGAAGATGCCAGAGTGGTGCTCGAAGTCCTGAAACGGGGCGGTATTGCGATTATTCCCATGAGCGTTGGCTACGGAATCACTGCAATCGATCCAGATGCATTGGACCGGATTTTTCGCACAAAACGCAGAGGACCACACAAGCGACATGCAATGGTTGGCAGCTACTGTCTGCATCAAGATATTCATGCCCTTCCTCCCCAGGAAGCTGGTATAGTCAAACTCTTGACCGTGGACTTGGAACTTCCTCTAGGGATCGTTGCGCCATATCGCCTTGATCACCCGATTATTCAAAATCTTCCACCAAACCTGTTAGAACAGAGCGTTGTTGGGGAAACTCTAGCAATGTTGGTCAACGGCGGTGCTTTACTAGAAGAATTATCTCGACTTGCTGCCCTAGAGAAACTTGCTCTCATGGGATCTTCGGCCAATATCACAGGCAAGGGAACAAAGACTGTGGTCGAGGACATTGAGCCTGAAATCCTCGAAGTCGCGGATATAGTTATCGATTATGGGAGACAAAAATTCCATCATCCTCGAGCTTCTTCAACCATGATCGATTTTAGAACAATGAAGGTTGTGCGATACGGGGCTTGTTACAATGTGGTGCAGGATGCTCTCTGGCGATTCTATGGGATCAAAGTGCCGGATGATCCTGGAACGTCGATTCTTTCGTCTGGACAGACAAGTGCTAATCCCATATTTCTACTCTAACTGCAGAATTCGATACTTAGTCGAATTAGCGGAATGCGGGACACCGATAATGCAACTATCCCAAAATCAAGTAACACGATGGCTTTGCTTTGCGTGTCCACCATTTCCCTGTCTGATTATAAGGCTTGAGGCTTAGGATAAGACAAAGGCGAGATAGAGGTCGAAAAAGGCTGTCCTCCCTTGCCTATATTAGGGTTAATGTAAAGATTGTATATGGTGTCGGTCATGTAGAAGGATGTATTGGCAAGAAAAGTCCAATCCTTTTTGATGTTCGTAAATTACCTAGTAAGACTTACGAGAGCTGGATGTAAATATTGCAAGGAAAGAATGAAGCAAGTTCTATTCCCAGCTCATTGTGGCATCTAGTCAAAAGGACAGGAGCAGGAGCGACACTAGGTATCTGTGTTATCCAAACAACCACTGTTCCACCGGAATGTTCTAGAGAAGCATTATAAAAAAAGAACTTGCCCATTTCTCAGATCTAGTACATGTAACTGATAGTGACAGTGTCTCCAGTGACAGAAGAAGATGTGAGAATCCGATCTTGATAGATGTCCATGATGGTAGCACCCGATGGTCCGTACGTATCCCCACCGCGCGAGGCAACTGCATTAGAGAATACTACAGTGCCAAAGTTGGCAAAAGGAGCCAATGCGTTGTTTACAGAAAAGTCCTCCACAATCCATTCGGCATTGAACTCGCAGAGATCACCCCCAAGACCATTACGGAATATATGCGTCACAGATGCGCCTGTGGATAAATTCTCGACCGTAGCAGAGCCGGAGCTCCTCGAAGTTGCATTGACTGTCATTTTAATGACATTTCCAGCCGAGATTTGGACGTTGCTAAAGTCATGGGCGTAGTCTGGATACCATTCATACCACGCGCTATACGACGTGGAACCTCCTTTAATACAGAAATCGATTCCTGTTTGTAGAATAGCTGTACTGCAAGTATCACCGTCGATACCAACCCATGCAGAGGCGCAGTAATTTGTGTAGGAATTGGCACCACTGGGAAGTTGGGGGATAGGAACCGTGATCTCTCCGGACACCCAAGTGTATCCGGTACCAATAAGCACAGCCCCGGCCCAATTTGAGCTGTAAGTCTCCTGGGACGTTTGATTCAGATATAGTACTTCTGAGGTACCTGGATCATGAGGCCGGACTGTGCGGCGCGGAACTTGGGTAGATCGATGTATCTCGCCATCCACATGTCGCTGAGAAGTGAGTGGAGAGGCGATGACAGAAGTGGCGAGTACCATAGCACCAAAAATTGTGATAGCAAAGTTCATAGTGAAAAAATGTGAGTTGAGTCTGTAGATAATCGTTCCAAGTAGCAAAGACGAAACATTCGATATAAGCACATGAATGTAAACTTCGCACAAAAGCTAACGTTTATATAGAATTTGATCCGAATATTTGTCAAGCTCAGAGGAGGTAAATGTAGAATGAGCAGAATGCGAGACATGGATGAATGTCTCTCAATGTAACATGACCTCTATGTGAGATGAAGACAAAAGGCGCAGATGATCACTGTCGGAGACCGAAGACTAGGGTGACTTCACAAGGTAGCGCCTTGGCTATCTACCCACAAATATAGATGGTAAATGCGTTTCTTGCATATGATAGAGTCAGACTAATAATATGTACCGATGTAGGGTAACTACACGGTATATGCCCACCTAGTCTACGTACTTCATTGGACATTCTATGGATCCCGGCTATGATACCTGAAATAAAAATGGCAATAGGCAGCACCATCAAACATGATATGGTAAAATTATCTGAGCAATAATTTTGCCTTGCGTTACCCTTAAATGAGCATCTCTTCCCTAGTTCAGCCTCAGACCTGTCTTTCGAGAGAAGTGACAAGCGAAGGGTTGTGATCAGATCAAGAACGGCTGAAAGTCGGTGCCTTAGGCCTATTGGGATTTTTGTCCTCTCTGTTGATCTGTCTTCATCCTTTTTATCTTCTTCTGGATCTCTCTCTCTCTCTCTCTCTCTCTCTCTCTCTCTCTCTCGATATCTATATATATATATCTGCAGCTTAGGCCAACATGATAGCCGCTTGGTCTTTCATTTTCACCCATCTCTTTATGTTAACCACTCTTTTTTCCTTCCCCGACGCTTCTTTAAAGTTGCCCTGAGCATCCAGAACCTTCAATGTGCAAGTAAAAGTATTTCTGGATCTTAGGGTTTGTATCTCCGAACAATTCCCCCAACCCCGCTATTTGATTGGTCGGGACCTGGAGAGGTATTCTAGTCATATCAGCACATGATACCATGGGGTATGTTCGTACCATATTCATGTAGGGTCAAGGTCACGATAGGCGCTAGCCCAGTTGGTGTATCATACGCCTCTAGCTTGTATAATAATCCAGAGTTCGCATTGACTCTTACCGGTCAAGCGAAATATACTGCCCTGGGTAAGTCTACCAATAGAGCGAACTAGTTGAACGATGAAACCTAGGCCAGCTTAAACCGCCACCAGCCTGACCAGCATGTCAGTCGGTCTGGTACATACTCACAGTCCCAGAAGCATCGACTAATGATAATACCGCTTGAATCAGGCAAAGGGATTTATGGACATAAAAGGACATTAGCCGTTCTAAAATAATTGCGTATGTGACTCTTATTAGACTACAAGTGGCATAGTTAATTTATCGGTGGTTGCACTACCTTGCAGTGGTCAGTGATAATTAATGACACCAACTGAATATTGAGTTGGACAATGATGGTGGGCTTACCACATCTAAAGGCTGACACGTTGGATTATAGAACATGGAGTCGCATGAATTTTAGCATTGTACCAAGTTGGTGTTATTCAATGACTTTGCCGAGGGTCTTTCTTTTCGAAAATTATCTGCTTGCCTATCACCCATTGGGTATACAAAAGAAAAACAAAAAAGCAATGGACACATGAAGAAAGCAGACCCCGGATTCATATTCCTGTATAAACTCATGAATATTTCAAAGAACATATCTAAAACTTTCAATCTCGTGGTCGGTCTTGTTAGACAGCTCATCTTCCAGTTCTTCAGTTTCGGTCATCTCCGTAGGAGACCCATACAGCCTATCCCGTCGACGGTTCTCCAAGACATAAAATATATAGAGACAGACCAAAAAGAATATTCCGAAGGCGAGTCCTGCCATAGACGCTTTGATACCGGTCTTATCAAGTTAGCACTCAAGGCGTAGGGATAGGTTATGAGAGTGAAGTACTGACTAGATATAACGGTTCTTCCGAAGGGATGAAGAACTGGGGGCCAGCAATATTGCCAATGCAATACGCTGCGAACATAAGGGCGCTGACCGTGCTCTTCTTGGTAAATCCCGCGACGTTCGAACTGATTAGACTGAGGGATAAAGGGATATTGGCAGCGAAGACACCACCGAGGCAGAGACCCGTCATCTTCCCTGCCTGATTATCACCATCTAGCTTCCAAATCAGAAGCATACCAACCATAGATACCGCTGTATTAACGATCATCATGATAATGCGAGACTTTGGAACAAGGGAGGCGAACCCTGAAGTAAGGAGGAGAAAGACAAGTTGAGCACCGCCAATAGGCATCTGAATGAGGAGAGCCTCTAGATGGGGGAACCCAAATCCGGTGATAATGATAGCAGAGAAACTTGTGATGCCACCGTTGCAAAAGTTAACACAGAGTGTGTAAAGCACTAAGAACCACGTTTGTAGATCTTTGATTGCCATTAAAACCTGGCCCCATTTGAACCTCCCTGTGTCCAAAACTCCAGTCTTGTTCTTCAATGTTCTGTGGACTGCAATCGCCCGTTCGTTTGGTTTGAGAAAGACGGCCTTTGCGGGTGAATCCGGTAGTGTAAAGAATAAGACGACACCGTAGGCGGAAGTAACGGCGCCCAAGATAAGAAACAGCAGTTGCCATTGGGCAATAGCTGTGATGTGAATATTTCCAATACCGTAGGCAATCAGCCCACCGAGAAGAACAGCAATGGAATTACCAACAAACCATGCTGCCTGGCGTGATGGCTGCTCTGCTCTTGTATAAAACATTCCCGTTATCAGGGCAAAGCCAGGAGCAATCGATGCCTCTGTCAAAGACGCATTTATTAGCAGTGTCAAAAGGTTCTTGGTATAGGAATCCCCACCCCCAACCCCCAAAAAGAATCTCGCTGCCATTAAGCCACCCCAGTTCGTGCAGGCGGCGTGAACCATCAGACAACCTCCCCAAACACAAACAGCACCACTGAGATATTTGCCCAATGGAAGCCTGGAACCAAGTACTTAGCATATGTCATTATGGGTCATCTCTCAAACGTACCTCACAGCCAGATATGAACTCGGCCAACTCCATGCGAAATAACCGAAATAGAAAATGGCCGATGCCCAGTTATATTCATTTCCTTTCAAGTCCTAGCAAAAATGAGCGATATTAGACCCAACGAGAGCTGATTGGGGAAAAGAAAGGGACATACCAAGTCCTCTCGAAGATTGAAAAGGGTCGCCTGGCTAATTGCTAGTTTGTCAATGTACTGCAACATGTAGCAACCGCCCATAAGCGGTATTAAAAAGAAGTCTAGCTTTCTTAAAACCTTCTTCTCCATTGCAGGTGTCGTTTCCACTTCAAGTACTTGTCCAAAATCCACATCGCGAGCAGCAGAGCTGGACTCAACCTTGAGTGTTCCAAGATCTGGTTTGGCATCTCCGGACGGAAGCTGTTGTTTCCCCATACTGAGTGGTCCAAGATAAACAGAGAAGAAGATATGGGAAAGGGATATCAGAAAGAGAAATATATCGACTTGGTATCAATTTGCGGGCATCTCAGGCTGGCTATATGGCTTCCAGGACAAGAAGGCCAAGCCCGATTAAACTCAACGTGGTGGCGACACACGAAATACGATAACAGTTGATAGGGAACCAAGGCCAATGATTTCCGTGGGTTATCCAGTCAATATTACGCTGATAAGCGTTAGTTCTACTTTAACAAAAGGCGGGGAGGACGATATCATTCGCAATAACCACGGGCAAAGTTAACGGCAACCAGAGACGATTATATTGAGTTCTAGATGCCGAAATATGATCCATGTATCTTTTGATTGTAGCCAACTGCTACCGTTGGTATAGAAGTCGAGAGGAGCAGAAGATTGGCATAACAATATCGGCAGTCTAGCGAATCATATTGCACGTCGGCAAATTGGATGCTAATGCCCATCGGCAACCCACTTTCTCTACAACCCCCCGATAAAGAGTAAAAGAGAGTACAGGGGGGAAATGAAAATCACGCCTGGTGTTTGCTAGGATTGGACTGAAAAGGGCGAAAGAAGAAAACTGGAGAATACAACGAGCCCTAAAATCCCAGACACGACCAAGGGAGTTTGGATTCATCCAATAGGTGTTTACACAAGATGAGGGGCTAAGCCATGTTAAAATTACAATAGAGGATACTCCGTACATACCCCGGATTCCACTGGTCTGTGGAGACTGCCGACGGCTCTCGCCAAGCTCGCCAATATGGATGATAACAGTCATTCCATGACTCTACCCCTATTGTCACATTGAGAGGGACTTATCTCCAAATAATCATACTGGTGATAGGATAAAGTTCGGCATAGATTTCCACGTCGCCTTCCCCTCTTACTCTGTCATCGGCAAACGCCACGCAAATACGTACTACAAGCGCCAATCCGGTGTCGCTTTTGAAAGTTGTTCGTATTTAAATAGGTACGATCCTAGCGTTTCTTCTGTAAGGATGATTCCAATTTAACACGTCTAGAATTGAGAAAGACAGTTAAAGCAGTATGACTCTTACAACCATCAATATCGAGGAAGTGAAGACCTGTACAGATGCCGCACTTGAGGCACTACAGCAGCAGTTGCGGGAATTGAATCATCAGGTATATCCATACTCTTAGTCAGATCTTTTTATCTGCAAGGCTAACAAGTTTAATGGTGATTATCAGATCTGGTCAAACCCCGAGCTTGCCTACCAGGAGCACCGCGCCCACGATACAATTTGTCACTTCCTCGAAGGACAAGGCTTCACCGTTACTCGCCACGCCTATGGGCTTGATACATCCTTTGAGGCTGTGACCGGAACTGGTGGGCGATTGATCAATTTCAACGCCGAATATGACGCATTGCCTGGAATTGGGCATGCTTGTGGTCACAATCTAATAGCAACAAGCAGTATCGCTGCATTCCTTGCGCTGTCGTTTGCCATCAGGAAATTTAATGTTCCTGGTAGAGCCCAGCTATTAGGCACGCCGGCTGAGGAAAATGGAGGCGGAAAGGCAAAATTGATTGATGCTGGCGCCTACAGAAATGTCGACATCTCGCTAATGGCGTACGTAAGATTTGGATCGCACATGAAAGGAAAGGTTCTTGCTAACTTAAATTTGGAGTCATCCTGGACCCAAAAAGATTTACCCTGACCAAGAGCCATCCGATGGCATAGCTGGAACGCGAATGAATGCGCGCAAGAATATACACTGTCAGTCGTTTAATATAAGTTCTCCTATTCCATACTAATGAACATAATTCAATATAGGCGAATTCACTGGCAGGAATGCCCACGCCGGTGGAAACCCGTGGGAAGGGATCAACGCGCTTGATGCCCTGGTCTCATCTTATAACAACGTTGCGGTTCTTCGACAGCAGCTTCTTCCGGATCAGCGGGTTCATTGTGCTTTCTTGGACACACCCAAGGTGGCCAACGTAATCCCAGATTATACGAAAGCTTTTTGGCAGGTGCGCAGCCCTACCTTGAAGGGATTGAATGTCCTTGTCGGTAAATTGCGCAATTGTATTGAGGCTGGTGCTTTGGCCACTGGATGTCAAGTCAAGATTGATGAGTATGTAATTCATTTATGGTCACCAGCCCACCTGCCTATATGGCTTGAGGAAAATGAGCTACTAATGTGTTGGCTTCAAGGGATGAGCTCTATACCGATGTCCGATTAAATGACACTCTCTGTGAGCGCTACCATATCCACATGGGACGGTATAGTCGCAATGTTCTCAAGCGCCATGACAAGGTCCTAACAGGATCGTCGGATATTGGTATGTAGTGGGATAATATTCCTTTCGATTGACAGAGCTAAGCCGTGTACTTCAATAATAGGAAATGTTAGCTACGAAACCCCAACGCTTCATACAATGTTTGCGATTCCCGCTCCTACAACTTCATTTCCACATCACCCGACGTTTGCAGCTGCAGCTGGAACAGATGAAGCTCATGCCGAGGCATTAATTGTTGGGAAGTCTTTGGCATTGACTGGTTGGGATATGATTATGGAGAACGATATGTATGATTTGGCGCAGCGTCAATGGAAAGAAGAGGTTGGGCGGGAAGATTAAATGTATGTTGGGTGGAAAGATAGTATATACATCTGCTCATCGAACTGTATAAAAATCCATTTTGCCTTTCCGAGGAAAACCTCCAACGTCATGATGACTCAGCCTTCCCCGCGTTATCTTATCGGCTTCGGCATTACCCCGGCACCTTCGACAGAAATCAATTCGCGCTCTCTTCGATCTTTTCGCTCATGCCTGCAGGTTTATCCCTGCTGGTTCACGTCCATGCAGGGTTTTGGACGTAATGGACCACGTTCCAAGAGTGGTAGGATGATTCCTTTTTACTTTCCCACATGGCCGACTAACCCACTTCTCGGTAGGTTGTAGCACCTGCCGCCGTCGCAAGGTCAAGTGCGGTGAAGAGAAACCAGTTTGCGCAAGATGTTCATCCCTCCGCCTCAATTGCGAATGGGGTGTCCCAGTGAAGCGTGGGCGAAGCACGCAAATTCGACATCTTGAACCTGCACCGGGAACCTCCGAACAGCCTAAAGGCGAGGACCTTGCCGGGCTTCAACCAGATGCCCTTTTTACAAGTCTATCACCGATCTCTTGGGCATCCGACGCTCTTTCCTTTGACACATTTAATCCGGCACCTATTCCGACCCCTATATACCCTTCCTTGAACGTCAATGTCGCGTGCGCCAATTCGTTGACACTCACGTCTCTTGATCGGCAATACTTCCAGTACTTCCCTTCTTCCTCGCTCGTATTTTACTACATGAAGAGATGGAAGTGGAGTAGCTTATGGTAAGACTTTCATGTGTGAAATGAGCTTGCCGTTTACTGAGAGCCTGGCTAATTGGACACCCGAAAATAAATTAGCCATCTTTACGAAGGGCCAGCTGCATCCAATAGAGTCATTATGCGGATGATACTAGCGTTAAGCGCATGTGATATGCATCGCAATGGGCTGATTGTGCGCTCTCAGGATCACGGCCGGTATCATTACAGCCAAGCGGTCAAAGAATTCAGGCAATTGCTCGAGACGCCGCGCCAGGTTTCCTTGGATGATGTCGAGACAGTTTTTGCCACGGTTTTTTTGATGATAGCTTGGGAGTGGCAGTTCGGACACTCAGTGCGCCATGTAAGAATGCTCTCATGTTACTCAATTATCAATCGGCTAACGGGGTACAGCTTCAACTCCACCTGCAGGGCGTACGCTCACTTTTGGAAACTCATCCGCAACTATTCCGCATCAAAGATGTGAATGATATGTTCTCCCCTCCCGGATCCAATTCATTGACCAGTGGCACCGTGGCCATGACCAAGGTCTCGTTCATTCCGGAGCAGTTTTTGTTGTGGATTCTGTGAGTCCTTTTTCTCCCGGCAGTCGTACGAATTACCACCACTAACAAACAAACGGATATATCGATGCTAGCTGTCGTCCCATTGGTCTTACGGAGTCTCTCAACGATTATGTGGCCCAGTCTAGGAATCCCGCTTTACAACCGGACCATCTTCATCGCTGTGCTCGTCTCTGGGGACGATGCTTTTGGGGCGAGCAGTATCCCGACGAGGAAGTTCTGGACGACATCGAAAACTATAGAGCTCTAGAGCTATTGCATGCGGGATTTTGCCTACGCCATCGAACTTGGAAGGTCCTCATCGAATCCGCGGCTGGTACCGCCGAGTCCGCAGAACCCCTTTTCCGGGAGATCCTTAACATCAGGGAAGTTAGTATAGATAACACTCCAGATTCTTGGGGAAAGTTAACTAATCATAAATTAGAAATTCTCCGACCTTTTTATTACTGCGAGATTTGCCGGTAGTGTTTCCGCTCGACGTACGCTCAATACCATATACATGGCCGTTTCTACCTTTTACGGCCAGGTTCTCCTCCACCGTCGGCTTCTCTGCGTCGATGCTTTGCCCCTAGGCATTCACCAACAAGCCACAGCAGGAATCATTGACATTTGTCAAAAACAATTTTGGTCTGATCCTAAGCTCCTTAGGCGTTTACACTTGCCGCTGTTGATGGCAGTGATTGAAACCAATGATATAACACATCAAAGATGGCTCCGTCAGCGTCTGTGGGAACTGCGTGACTTTCATTCCGAGTTTGTTTGGGCGCATGATATCGCCGAGCACATCCTGGCCCGACAAGACGTGAGCCAGGGACGATATGTCAACCTGGCTGAACTTTTATTAATGCGTTTTCATGTGCAGTGAAGCCCGTGTTGTACATCTACCATCAATAATATCTTATATATTAACTGATATGTTGTCAATCTGATTTTGTTTCTCGATCCACGCCCCCTTGGCCTTCGTAAGGCCTCATCCACCTGTACTTCTCTCGAGAGGGAACTAATACGCGCTAGAATTGATCTGGCTACCTTTTATCAACGGCCGAAGTGTACCTGGGGGCTCGCTCAACTTTCTTGGGTGTTATTTGCTTGGTACAGTTAGAACGATAAGTGAAATGAGCGCCATTGTGGGTGTCGATGACATCTTCACAGGCGCTTATCCTCCTGCTCAACCAACACAAACCCTGTGCTCGAATTCCTATATGAAATCTATTCGTAAGCCCTGGAACTATCTCTATAATCATATGATTACCGTGGGTTCGAGTGAAATGCACCGCCGTTTACCATAAGCACTTACAAGTCAGTAGAAAGATATCGCCGAAATTGGTTTCTCTAGAGTCATGCATTTATGTTGACGGTGTCGAGAACTTCTTCCCGAAGCTATTAACAATATCGTTATTCACAGTCCGTGTCAGTCGATTCCTATCATAATCTGCTGCCAACTGGGCAAGAGGCCCGACAATTGGAATTCGTGCCCCTAATGCACACGCGATTTAGCTGTCGTGTCTTTTCACTTCTCATGTGGTGACCAACGTACGTTTGGTGTTTGAGGAACCCAGCAAAGAACTTGCCGATTTCAAGATAATCGCCTAGACCTATAATGGCAGACACATCTAGCGGACCAGCAGCGTTAGTTATATGTAGTTATCTCACAACCATGTCCTGGCTTACATTGATCTGGCCGAACAATAATAAGAGCACCCTGTGCCGGGTCAATGCCGAGATATTCGTATGCATGGCCGTGTCCGTCGTTGTAACTCTGGTCATCGTAATAAATCTTGTGTAGATCTAAAAAAGACTCTTGGTTAGAGATATGGTGGGAGCATTGGATATTGGAGCATCTGCACCTCTTGTCTGATTTTTTCCAGACACTGGATAAAAGCACTCGGGGATCTGCTCTAACTCAACACCGTGACGCTTTCCATGTCCGATCAAGATGATCTCGATGAGGCTGTCAATGTCTTGATCCTTGGGGGTAAATGTGTGGATGGGCCCGTCGGCCGCGCTCAAGTATTCTCCCAGCTACATAGAATGCATTAGATTAGGCCCAGCCAACAGTTCTATAGTGGCAAAACAGACCTCGTTGAGCTTTGCGTGGCTTTCTGGTACAGTCAGGTCACCAATGAAGACCATGATACGCCACCGACCATCAGATTTGAGAGACTTCATGAGATGTAGAGGCTTAGAGTCACAGAATCTCACGACCTGTGCACTGGGAAGCCGCATACCAACGGCCACATTAGAGGCGAGGTTGGTCGATTCCAATGCAGAGGTGATGGGTGAGACCTCATACTTGGCTGTTAAGCCTGCGGTGTATTTGCCAGACTTGATGAAGCCTTCTTGGAACTCGGCAGGAGAGGTTGAGGCGCCCGAAGAAAACAACTTGGAGAAATAACGGTCAAACTTGATCAGATCAATAGCCACCTTTTGACGTTCTAGGACGTAGGTCTCCAGAAGTGAGGGACTGGCCAGACCGGTCAAAATCTCCCCGAGCTTCCAGCCAATGTTGTAGCCGTCTTGTAAGCTGACATTCATACCCTGACCGGCTTTGGGGGAATGGGTGTGGCAAGCATCCCCAGCGAGGAAGACCCGGTTATCCTTGTGGAAGAAATCGGCATGACGCTGACCGATAGCATATGCCGACCACCAGACTGTTTCCACAAAGTCTACCTGATAAGGGCGGAAGATGCTCTGTGCTTGAGCCTGCAGATTTTCAAGAGTCACCTCCTTTGGGTTGGTTCCTGGGGCAAGTTCAATATAGAACCTTGTCAGGTTGTCGCTATCGCCTTCGCGGGGAATAATCAACACATTTCCTGATTTTGAGCGAATCGTAGACTTCTTGCGAATGTCGGGGAAATTCGTTCGGGGCACCATATCCATAACACCCCAGACGGCGTCGCTGCTATCTCCAATCATTTTGTACCCGAGGGCTTTACGGACAATGCTGTGTGCCCCATCACAAGCCTAGATGGGTTCGGGTCAAAAAGCGTCTAAAATCTCAAAGGAAACGAGTACCTACAAGTGCATATTTTGCTGCAAACATTTGTATCTTTCCGTCCTTTTCTGCAGTGACTTTGACCGGATAGGCATCGTGATCCTCGGCAGAGATGCTGTCAACTTTGACATCGGTCACATTGTAGCCATAGTCGATTTGTTGGTCATTATATTTCTGCATCAGCTCGATGAGAAGTCCGTTGATACGTGCCTGGTTCAGAATAACGTGAGGTTGGTGTGATAGACCTGGTTGGGTATCCGCCGTCCGCCCTGTCCGCTTGATGGTGCCGGTGCCATTGTCGGCCCAAAAGTTGACCTCTAGAACGTGGTAAGCCTCACGAAGAAGCTCTTCCCCAATTCCAAAGCTTTCAAAAATCTCCACTGTGCGACATTGCACACCGTCGGCTTGACCCATCTTCATGGGACCACTCCGCCGTTCTAGTACCTTGCATCGCACCCCATACTTGGCGAGCCAGGTGGCAGCGCAAAGACCGGCAGACCCGCTGCCGCAAATAAGCACATCGACTTGCTCCATTTGTTCCAATGTGTACAGACTGTATCAAACGTAGTTAGGGCGCGCCGGAACCTTTTATGGTGAATCCGGGATGCGATCCGGGATGAGATCTAAGGTACCTCGGGATGCGTTCCGGAAAGCGATTGCGGGACAGCCTCGGCAACCAATCCTTTGTTATTTCTCATATCACGAACCCGTGTCTAGAGCGCGGGAAACTATTCAGATCTCAATTATCTGGTTGATCCAGCGAGAAACCAAACACAAGGCATATGCATCATTAAGTCTGGTCTAAATCATTATATAATGCTCATCTCCTTCCCAAATACCCAACCGAACGCCAGCGCCGGTGCAGAACTCGCATCACATCTTACAAAAAGTACTCGCTGCGCCCTGGCCGTGAAGTTGGAACATGCCGCTGGTCATCGCTGACTGCACTAAATAGCTTGAAGGAGGGTTTGAGATCCTCTCCGATTTCACAGACCGACGCCAGATTCCCGCATCGGTAGCAGTAATTTGGCGCACTCCACACGGTGACGACATTTTGGTTGTTAAAGTGGTATTTGTAGCCCTCGTTGACCAGCTGATGAGCGCGTGCAATCAACGAGAGATCATTGACGTGGCAGAACTCATCCGCCACTCTGTCTCCGAATAACCATCCTGGAGAAAATTGTCAGCTATGTGTGTATTCCAGAAGGAAAAGAAAAATGGGATTCTCACCTGCTCCTCGAGGACTGACAGCCCATGTCTCCACATCGTCTGGGTCAGACCACACGAGATCACAAAAGGCACCTTCGTGGGGGATCTCCTGTGCGCGGGCTACCACGCGGACTTGGTCCAACGTGCGAATCTCAGGGCTCAGACCGCCGTGAACACACAACACCTTGCCATCAATAATGGCTCCTAATGTCATGAAATCAAACACCTGGCAACACGCCTTCCATACTGAAGCACTGCCGTATTTTTGGAAGCATTCTTCGTAGAAGCCGTATACCTGAGTAATTTGGCGCGACTCGTGATTACCACGAACCAATGTGACTCGATCGGGGTATCTATGAATATCGAAGTCAGCGGGTGAGTCAAGTCCACCGGGGGGTCCCACGTGTCACTCACTTTGCCTTGAGGCAGAGCAAAAGCGTTAACGTCTCTAGACTGAAGTATCCACGGTCCACGTAGTCACCCAGAAATACAAAGTTCCGGTTAAGCTGGAGATCTGCTGATGTATTGCTGGACGATCGGCTTCGGGAACTCGAATCTCCATCCTCGTCATTGGAATTCACGTTGGGACCGCGAAGCTTCTTGCGAATTTTAGGGTCTGAAATGCTTGAGGGGGGTTCGATATCGGCGGAGGTAATCACGGAGGGGGATGTCTTCGGGGGATCCAGTTCTGTACCATCAGGCATGCCCCCAGAAACTCGAAAGAGTTCTAAGAGATCGTAGAATTGGCCGTGGATGTCACCACAGACTGTGACAGGTGTCGATACCGGTTGGATATTTGATTCTGCCGACAAAGTCAGAATAGTTAAAACTGAATTCAGGCTAGACACTTGCCCTCCATCATATATTCCTTGACGATTTCACATAGCTGCTTCATATGCGGTTCCGATAGATACTTGCAATCCTTCGCTGCCTCCAGCCACTCGTCAGGGCCGGCATTGCGCTTAAGCTTGGCTGGACCCGGTTGAGGAATCTTGCTCTCAGGCATGATAAATGGAAAGAAAGAATTAAGTAGGTAGAGAAATAGTGAAAAGAGAGTGAGGAACAAGAACTTGTAGAAAAATGCAAATGCATGTCAAGGAGAAGTGCAGTTGACCGGTTCCCCCGCAAGGTGAATTTCACCGCCTTCGTCTGAATTGTCCTTTTTCGTTCCGATTTAACTACTAACAGTACTTCCAAACACTCGATCAACCCCTCGTCCTCTAGACAAGATATTACTTTGGCTTTACTATACAATGGATCGAAAAGACATACATATTGCTGGATCTGAAGTCACGATTTGATCCATACACTCGAAAGGAAAGTGTCTTGCTGGGGTGAATGTGTGTGTACGCCGAGGACGTACCATAGAAATGCAATCAACCATCAATTTTGCTGAGGAATTCGGTCACAACTTCCGCGAATGCCACAGGCTGCTCCACCATGGGCAGATGGCCAGCACGGTCGATGATCTTAAGCTCGGCGCCACCACGTAGATCCGACGCCATTTTCTGCATTGTCTGTGGCAGCACACCGTCATTAGCTCCGGCGACGAACAGACCTGGCACAGTAGCAGCAGCCATGCGTTTACGGATATCATAGGCACAGAGGGCCTGCACGCTATGGGCAAACCCCTTCAAGCTGTTGGTGCGTACAGCCTCCTTGACTGGCGCGAGGACCTCGGGCTGGGTTTGGTATGATTCCGGCACGAACCAGCGACGGGTGGTTACCTCGGCCAACTCTTCACCGACAATGGGCTCCTCGGTGTCTGGATCGGTAGAGCCTTCCTTCTCACAGATGGCGACACGGTCACCCCATGCCTTACGGTTTGATTCGGGGGCGGAAGAGTTGGTGTCGCATGCGATGAAGGCTCCGACACGTTCCGGATGAAGGAGAGCAGTGTTCAAAACGGTCACACCACCCAAGCTGACACCAATCAAACGAGCCGTCTTGGGGGGCACACGCAGAGCCTCCAGCAACGTCGCCAGATCAGAGGCCAACAAATCGATGTTGACAGGCTGCTCACCGCTTTGCGAGTGTCGGCCTCTAGTCAAATAGCGCACAACACGGTAGCGCTGGTTCTGTTGATGAGCAAAGAAGGCGTCAACAAAACGATCCCAGATGTTCCAGTTGACTAGAATGGAATTGCTTAGAACGACGACAGGGGCGTAGGGGTCGGTGCTACCCTCCAAACGGTAGGGGATGTCAACACCATCAGAAGTAGTAATAAATGACTCGACAGCTGGCCGGGCGGCCGAGGGAAATGTGCGAGTACGTCCATCATTGGAGTTCCAGGGACCCACCACATCCGAGGCGGCCAGGGAAGTGAGCTCACGGGGAGCAGGTCCGAAGGTGTAGTACCACTCATATACGCGACGCTTCTTAGAGGTGACCACCTCGCTCATCAGACGCGCGCCCCATGGGGTATTCATGGCGGCCTTGTGTGCATCGCCGCCAAGGCCATTGACGGGAGCATACTCGTGGAGAGCCAGCGATTCGCGCGGGGCGGCGGAATCGATCGCCGCAGTGACAAAACGGCGACTCCGGCGCCATCCAGGAACACGGGAGAGCATCTCAAAATGTTCCTCGCGGTACCATTTTTCCAGGTCAGCTTGTTTGGCGGGGTCGGGGTGAGTGGCAACCCGGACGGCGATGAGGACGCTACCCCGGGTCTCGGCATCTGTATCGGCTTGATCTTCCAACGGGCGGAAGTTGGGGCTGCTGCGCTCATCCACTAGATCGTATAGTAAACGACCGACATCGATTTGGGCCATAGTCTTTTTCTCCCGTTCGGTTTTAATTAGGTCGGTTCGTAGATCCAAATAGGTCTCGCGGGTCAACTCGTCCATATCGGTAATATCGTACAATGCCACATATTCAGGCTGCTCTCCATCGGTGGCACGGAAGCGGAAGCCATTAGTGACAAAGGGCAATCGCAGACGCAGAGGTCCATGTTCAGTGTTGTACCAGTCGTGGAACTGGGTGTCTGGCAGCGAGCCCTTGGGCTGCATTGTCACGTAGAGAAGACCGGGAGTAGGCATAATGAGGACGTAAGGGATAGGATTTCAACTTGGAGGATTAAAGATGATAATAAAAGCTCAAAAAAAAAAGACAGAGAGAGAGAGATTAGAAAGACATAAGAAGTCGGCACTCTAACAATTGCCCCTCATCCGGGTGAAAGCAGAACCCGAAGTTGACTGCCGATGATATTTCCGTTTCTTTAACTATATTCTACCAATCATATTGTATATACTGTATTTGCTGTACATTGCATTTACTCTAATTTACTTTAATTTACTCGTTCAATCATACCAGATGGCATTCATCCCAAATCCTTGCTCGGGGATATCCACACGCGCAACGCGTGCTAGCTTCTCGTCGCGCCAGCGGTACATCTCAACAAATCCGAGTTGGTCATCGCACAGTGCGAGCCACTCATCACTGAAGTCACAGGGGCTGACGGCATTTGAATGACCACCACTGGTCGAGGTGGGGTTGATAAAGAGCTGGCGTTCAATCTCGCCATGCGAGCCGAGCTTAAACGCAGTGATGTAGCCGGTCACATCAAAATGGTTTGACCGAGTAGTGGCGAAAAGGTATTCTCCACCCTTGGTGCAAAAGGTGACATCTCCGCGGTACTTGTTGCGTGGGGGAAGCCCTACCAAGATTAGTTGTTAGTTGTTAGTTGCCATTGCCATTGCCTTCGGTCGCATATGTTCCAGGAGCCGTGAAACTCACCGGAAGGAAGTAATGGGTACGTGATGTGAGTGAATACTGGCTTGTGGGTGCGCTCATCGATCACGTAGACTGCCAGTCGATTGCCCGCCTCCATCAGGGCGTATAGGTACTTGCCGCTTGGGTGCATCTCGACCCAGCGGGGGTGGTCGCCAGCATCAGGAGCCTCGAGGCAATCCACCAGTGCCAGTTCGCCCGTCTTGGGATCCTTGATGTGCGTCCAAATCTTGTTGGCCGTGAGATCGGCGGAGTACAAGTAGGTCTCTGTGGGATCGAACACCATGCCGTGGATACCAGTGTTGGGGACATATTCGTAGTTCTGAATGTTTTTATCCAGACCTCCATCGGGTTTCACAGAAAACACGTTGCCGTAACCGGCGTGGTTGTAGAAAGGGTTGCCGTAAACATTGTAAGGAGGCTTGTGGGCGGCAAGCACGAAAATAGCACGAGTGTTGGTCTCACTGCTGGAAGCCAGAGCTAGCGCGAATGGTTAGCAAGGGGAGAAATTGGGTCTTTCTCTCATTGACTCCTGGGGAACATACGGTGACCAGCAACCGGGTGCGACACTTGGTGAACGATCTCTGTTGGACTATTGACGGCGAAACTGTTCCACTTCTTCATAGCTGCGCCATATATCGCCTTCTTATCGTGGGAGAAGGTCATCCACGAGATGGGCTCCGCTTCTGGGATCTCGGTCTTTTTTACTAATTCTAGCGTGAGGGCATCATCATCGAATTGCACCGTATAGATGCGCCCGGGGGCGGTCCAGGTACCGACCATCAAATGATGCTTCATCTTGGCGATTGAGGAGTGAGAAAATGACCGAGATGTTGAGGCAGATGCCCGTGAGAAAACAGAACGGATCATGTGTAGTCAAAACGTGAATGAAAGTTCAATGTCATTGCGGGGAGGATATCGGCATCCAGGGGCGGCACCCCGCGGGAGTGTGTTTTATTCCAATGCCGATTTTGGGATGGATGACCACTCCTAAGTCATTCAATTGGAATCGAGTATGATTTCAATTAGATATGACCATAATTTGAAATATACCTAGGTATATATATATATATATATATAATCAGTTCTGTGGTGGCTTTATTGCTACATCTTTAAAGCTCCAAGTGCCTTCTACCGTAATCCGGGGTAGCGTCCATATATGTATATAGGTACTAACTTCACAATTTGCTTGAGCTTGAGGTTATCCTATGTTAAAGCTCACTCGCATCGAGAATATGAACTCAACTTGGTCTATTATTATTGCGTATCAATATGGTACATTCCAACATTTAAGCTGATGGTTTAGCTGGCGTTCTGAATATATATATATTTGTCTATGCATCTATGCACCAAGAATTAAACCCATACTCTGGTAGATATTATAGATATGATAGATAGTTGATCTGGTTACCTAGGTATCATATACTGGTTACATACCTATTTGGCTTGCTTCTAGGTATGTTGTATACCGGGGTCCATGGGGATCAGGGGGATCAGGAAGATGCCGGAGAAACACTCCCCCACATGGGCGGGTAAGATATTTCCCACCCCTCGGCATCAACGATATGATATCCCTTGACGCCTGAAGAAACCATAATACTTTGAGACCCCCGGACTCTGATGTACGTCTTTCAACGTAGACTCACCATCCTCAAATATACCTTCAAATCAATCGGGATCAATCATACACGCACCATGCGTCTGCCATACGCCCCTTCCACCCCGCCTCTCGATGCACCCCCCGACACCGCCGACATCTATGCCCGCATCGCGGAGCGCAGAAACCCCCGCCCTTTGATTCCGCTTGATTTGTCTCTCCTCCATAGTCCACCTGTTGCTGATGGTTGGAACTCCTTCATCGGAGCTATTCGGTCGCGCACTCTAGTTGACTCTGGTGTCATGGAGTTGGCAGTCTGCCGTGTTGCCGTACTCAACAACGCTGTTTACGAATGGAATGCTCATGCTCCACTGGCTCTGAAAGGTGGAATCAAGCCCGATCAATTGCAGGCCGCTTTTACACTGCCTTGCACCGCCGAGGGAGACGTTGCCGAGCTTGAGAATAGCGCACTCACCGCACAGCAGCGCGCAGTTCTACGCTATACCGACCAAATGACTCGCACTATCAGAGTTCAAGATGATGTTTTTGCTGAATTGAAGACAGTCGGGTACGATGACCGCGATATCGTGGAGCTCACCACCGGCATCGCCGGGTATAACTGTGTCAGTCGGTTCTTGGTTGCGCTAGATGTCGGTGAGAACAATGCTCGCGAGATGAAGAGTGTGGAGGAGTTGGTCGCTACTATGCAATAGCAAACAAGTTCCTACGGCAGATAACACCTAAGTGGAAAGTTCGCTACGAGGAACGAAAACACGAGGAGACTCTTGACGAACGATTTGTACAACATTGAAGTCAGAGCCACCCAGATCTATAAGTGTGTAAATAAGGGAAAATTTGAATAATGAATAAATGATGAATCAAAAATTTGATCTCATGAGCAATATAAGACACCCACTAAGCTACCGTTGATACCTATATCTTCCCATGCCCCACTGTTTCGCCTACAGGCACTGTGAGTAGTAGTCACTCTGCTTTTGGCAAGTATAAGGGCTGGCACAGGTCGTTGACCCAGTCCAGTTCTTTCCACCACATTGGGCATAGTGAGCTGCACCGGTGGTACTTGATCCAGTGGTGGTAGCTGTGATAGTGGTTGTGGTGGAAGTGGTGGTAGTGCCTGCGGTGGTTGTTCCACCTGAGCCATTCGAGCCGGGGAAATAATTTTTCAGAAGGCTCATGTAGTAAGTGTAGCCTACACCAGAAGGAGGCTCGAAGCTGTACATGTAGTCTCCCCACCATGGTCCAGCGGACCACCAGGACGCGCCAAGCCAGACATCGCTATTCGCTTGCAGGTAATCGAGCATACCTGTCACTGCACTTTGACAGACAGAATTGGCACCCCCGGCAAATTCTCCCAAGAAAGCCTTCTTGCCATTGTCCTTGAGCCACTGTGTGGCAGCCACAACTCGTTCTTGCCCAATGGTTGAGCTAACACAGGTCTCTGATGTCCCCGAACCGTCAGAGTCAAGGTACTGGTGCATCTCATATATGATCAAATTCTGTGGATCGGTCAAGGCTTTCATATTGTCATTGACAGTTGTCCACGTCCATGCGCCACTCCACGAGTTGCCCTCCACGAAAATATACTGGGATTTCGCTCCTGCAGCTCGGATAGCATTAATAGCAGCTTGGTTCAAGTTCAGCACGAGGATTTGGTCTTCTGAATTGAATTCGTTGTCTACAAAGTTAGTCTATGGCTTGGATTGAGGAATGGTGTATCTCACTTGTATCGAAGATAACCTTGTCATTCGACGCGAATTCCGATGCGAGAGTTGTCCAAAAGGCAGCAAAGTCACTAGTAGAGGTGATTATATTGCCATAACTATGTATATATGATCAGATGAATTCCCCACCAGTGCAAGCCGAGAACTTACTATCGCCCAAAGTTGTGAGGATCAACAACAGCATATCCACCGTTGGATGTGATATAGTTAACAGTCTGTTGCAAAATTAGTGTCAAAATTGTCTCATCCAGGGACGGCTATGAATTATAAATACATACACTTTTCAACGAAGCTAGGTAGGTCGCATCCGCATTCGATGTCAAACTTCCCGGGATCAACCGCTCCATAGCGAAGGGAATGCGGAATATATTCATCCCTTCACTTCGCAGAGTGTGAATGGTTGAGGTAGATGGCCAGATATAATCGGTGCCTAGATCTCCAGGAATGTTCCCACTCCCAAACTCTGCGCCAGCTTCGTTTGCGCCGAACCCTATTCAACGGCCTGGTGAGATGTTTGGTTACACCACGATTGTTAGACTTCATACAAACAAAAGAAGATACCCTTTTAGATAGGGATGGACTTGGTGCCGCCAGCACTAGGCCTGTGGCACCAGCTATGGTAAGCAAACTGTTATACCGCATCTTGGGTAGGTTTTAGAGGTTCTGAACGGTAATACGGAATGTAGATGTATCGAGGGTCACCATAGGATTTATATCAAGTTACAAGGGACAATCGTGGCAAGGACTAAACCCCCTGATCGCAAATGGCTCCTTACCTAGGACTGAAACCGCGAAGCTTTTCTTTGACGGAGAGGAGCATCTTCAAGTCCTCGATTCGGTTTCTTTTTACGGACCGCCACCCGAACTAGAATAATTTTTGAAGAATAAATGGCGAAGATGTGAGAAAAAGTAGTCCAGATCCGGCACGGCATCACAATCCCTTGGTGGCTGGAACCTCGGAGATGAGATTACGTGGGGAGGAGGACGCCACCAGAGGCGCCTTAGAACCTGGAGAATGAAGGGCTATCAATCCACAATAAAGGAACATGTGAGATCCTGTTACTAACAGGAAGCACCTATTGCCAAGAACCCGATGCTTGTCAGACTGCTCAAGATCATTTCCGGCCTTTCATCCGACAAACCCGACGGACTTGGAAGTTCAACAGGGAACTGGGGTAATGTAACCCATCCGACCAACCTTGGAATATAAAAAATCACTCGGCCGCCCGTCCGGCCTATCTACTGGGGAACTTGCGCGCCAGTTCATATAAGAATTGTGTATACGGAGTAGATAGAAACTAGCTACTAAATAGGGAATGAACAACAGCATTAAGAGGAGTCCGCATGAAATCCCCAATGATAAGCACGCTTAATCAATTGCTAGTGTTGAACATGCAGGCATAGATGTTTGACAGACTGAGCAACCTTCGGATGATGTTTGACGCTGAGGGTATTTAAACCCTCCACTTATTTAGTTCTTACAATTAAGAACTCTTCTTCTTCATCTATCTCCCATACTGTAGTGCTCTCACTACAACAGCTAGTTACCATTTCGTTTGTACATAGACGACACCGGCGTTTTCTTCACAGAATAATAGCAATAACTTACAGGCCGGGCAAATGCAAGTTCCCCACGAAATCACCCGATGTGCACCAACTTTTGCATCAAATCAACAGTCTATATCATTTAGCGTTATGCACTCAAGGAACCAGGGGAGGTGCCCAATGTACAAGCGAAACCAAGGTGGCTTGACTAGTCGGAGCATCCTCCGACTTCTGCATGACTTCTTCAAGATAAACAGGGTAGCGCCACATGCATCAGCTGGGTATGCCGTGCAGGAGCTATCGGCTTAATGGTTCTGATTCCGACATTAGTGCTGACTCTGACTGGGGTCTTACAACGCTATCCGAGGGAGCTGGATAAATGATCCCCATTTCCAATAATGCCCAGTGGAAGTTCAATTTCGCGACAGAATTTATGTTAAAACTGATACTACGTATCTTAAAAAAATAATAACTAGAAAGCAATATATGGGAATGTTACGGTTATATCCCAGGGGGCCTGCGGATATTGAACGGACAAAAGAGAGGACATTTTAGAAAAAAAAATTAGGAAAAAGGATTAAGATTGTAGAATCGGAAATAAGATGAATAAATCACAGATTTCAATTTAAAAGCAAATTAAAACTAGCCTTGGAAGTTCCAACAGTAAAGTCAAAAATAATCAATCTGAGAGAGAGCGTGACAAATTGATCCAATCGTCTCCCATTCACCATTCTCCACTTTCCACCACTAGACTCTTAGGGTTGCCTATTGCCTAAAGGCACTGCGAGTAGTAATCAGTCTGCTTCTGGCAGGTGTACGGGCTGGCACAGGTGGTTGCGCCAGTCCAGTTATTCCCACCACACTGCGCATAGTGAGCAGCGCCGGCATTTGACCCAGTGGTGGTAGTTATGGAAGTGGTTGTTGTGGAAGTGGTTGCTTTCGAAGTGGTGGTAGTACCGGAGCCTGGTTCGGACGAGCTGAAAGTCGAACCGAGAGGACCGACCTTGATGTTTGAATAGATAACATAGGCGTTCGCATGGTTAGCCTCAACATCGGCAGGCTCACCAGAGGAGATATCGCAGCTACCACGAGCAGCACCAGGAGTAGTCGAAGAGGCAGTGGTTGGGTAAGTACTGTCGAGCCACAGCATGTTGGCCGCGTGGTCATCCCAGAGACTCATCACGAGAACCATGCCATCGGCAAGACCAGCCCCCATTCCCGCCATACCTCCATGTTGAGTGAATACGTCCGTGTCCCCGAATGCAGTCTTCTGAGCAGAGCAGAAGGAATCGGTGATAGAGTTGCCAGTAACAGCGCTAATGGTAGATACAGACTGGGGAATAACCTTTCCATTCTGCACATAGAATCGCTTGATTTCCGAGAGCGTGCCGGTGGATGTACCATCATTTGTGATAAACTGAGTCATCACAGTGAAAGGGGACTTGGTATCGACGATCTTGCTCGGGCCATAGAAAGATTGGTTGCCCATACGATACGGGTTGAAATCACATCCATCAGGGTCACAAGTACCACTATAGCGGTCACTGCTGTATGTGCCGCCACAGGAATCTCCCTTACATCTAGTCTGGGCTGGGTCATCGCAAGGGTGAGGCGTGACTGCAGTGGAGATTGAGTTGGCCTCCCAAATATCCATCTCAGCACAGCACGAGCCATAATTGCCAGTACCAGCGTTAACATCGTTGGAAGACGGCTCCCACCCTTCCACGTTGGCTTGGCCGTTGATGAACTTGAGGTCACGCGGACATTGCGCATCACAGTAACCGGTACCATACTTAGCCCCGGCTTTGTTGGCAGGGTATCGTGCCATGCCACCATCTTCGTCCATGGAAACGAAGTACAACGCACCGTTCAAGCCGCAGGGAAGGTTTGAGACATCGACATCGAAGGTGAACTCTTGATTGAGTAACTGGAACTTTTCGTACTTGCTGTCATCCGCCATCAGGTAGAGACGTGAGCCGATGTTCTTCTGATATGCCTGGGTGACGAAATTTAGCCGCAAAGAGCTGCCGCTGGCGGTAACGCCATAAGTGCCCGAGTAATCAGCACCTTCTAGGGCGCAATTGGTGGCACAAGTAACATCATCCGGGCAGATAGTGGTATCCCATTCATTGCCAGTGTAACAATTGGTCGAGCCGCCAGTTTTGTGAACCCAACGCCAGTTGGCATCGACGACAACCTTGCCGTTTTGCGAAGTGCAGCTGCCTCCAGTGGTGCACTTTTGCCAGGTCAAGGACGGATGAACTTCAGCAGTGTTTGTGCCCACTTGCTGCGCCTGTGCAACGCCGAGAAAGGCGGCCAACAGCAGGGCATTTTTGTAGATGTTGAAGGAGAGAGTGGAGGCCATGATTTCTAGTGTCGATGTACACCGAGTTGACGTCTGAAATTACTGCGTGGATTGATGAGGAATCTTGAGACTGAGAGGGATACAGAGTTCCTTTTATATTTCAGTATGAACTAGAGAGGGTTATCAGAGGATCCATACCAAGCTTCATGTCACGGCTCTACGTTCCGTATGACCACATGAGGATGATCTGTCATGTTTCCCAATGGAGAAGGACGAGAAACACTCCGGCGACACGGAGGGCGTTCCCCAGACCCTGCGACGGACCTCGGAAGTAGTTCAAGTCATTTTGTGGAGGAGGCACCTTGGGGTCTTGGTGCCAATCGAGATGGTTGGGAACATCCCATCGCTTGGTAAGAGGAAAATTTATTCGGCACGCCCGGCAAAAGAACTAGATTGAATTGAAAGCCATAGGCGGCTAAATGGCCAGCCTCTAAATTAGGCAGGGACAACACCATGTTGTCCACGACGCCCGACTTGGGAAAAGACGAAACTTGTTAGCATACCCGGATTGGGAAAATACCCCCAATCCGTGACAAGGTGGTCAATTCCCCGGATTCTGCGGGATCTAGACGGACAGGCTTTGCCCCCCCATTGTCGGTAATTTGCATGGGCTGCGCGCATTGGCTCGTAGGATTTCAATGGGCGTGCATTAGCGTAATGAAGGTAATAATTTAGTGTAATCACGAGGATTAAGGAACCAATGCCGAGCACAGGCCTATTTATCAAAGCAGTACTCCGTAGTCTCATGACAGGTGAGATTGATGCATAATTTTGATGCGAAGTGGCTACCTAGGTAGCGCCAGAGAAACAGTAAGAAAATGAAATCCGGCGACTTGTCAAGTGTGACTATGGGAAGTGATATCTTTTTTGAACTGTTTTTATTTCAAGTCCCAACGATCAGTAGAGATCAGTAGAGATAGAGATCAGAGAAAGAACAAGAACAGGAAGTACCTACATAGGTAGGCGGACAATGCCGGCAGATGAGTCATCACCGAAACCGGCAAGTGGGATTCACAAAAGAAAAAAGAAAAAAAAAAAAAGAATCAGAGCAATTCCTCTCCAACCCAGCCGTTTGAAGGAATACCAGCGGATTCAACACCGTCCTCTCATTTATCATGGCTTCGAGCTTCATTTTGACCCTTTCCGGTCCCGACCGCCCCGGTATTGTCCACGCGGTCACTGCATTCCTTGTGCAGAACAACCTCAATATTATCGATTCGTCGCAATTTGGTGATCCTGCCTCTAAGCGCTTCTTTATGCGGACACAATTTGCGATTGCAAGTGGAGGAGATGAAACCCCCGAACTTGAGAAATTGCGCACTGCATTCGAGCCCACTGCTCAGTCGTTCTCCCTCAACTTCGAGATCAACCCCACTGTGAAGAAGCCCCGCGTGCTGATCATGGTCTCCAAGATTGGCCACTGCCTTAACGACCTGCTATTCCGCCAATCTACCGGCCAGCTGAGCATTGAGGTGCCCCTAATCGTTTCCAACCACCCGGACTTCGCTACCCTCGCAGCCACCTATAATATCCCATTCCACCACCTCCCCGTCACCGCGGATACCAAGGCGCAGCAGGAGGCCCAGATTTTGGAATTGGTGAGCCGACACAATATTGATTTGATTGTGCTGGCCCGGTATATGCAGGTGTTGTCCCCAACCCTGTGTACCGCCATGTCCGGTCGCATTATCAACATCCACCACAGCTTCCTGCCGTCCTTCAAGGGTGCCAAGCCCTACCACCAAGCGTACGACCGCGGTGTGAAAATCATTGGTGCCACTGCCCATTTCGTCACCAGTGACCTGGATGAAGGCCCGATCATCGAACAGAATGTTGTTCGGGTCAACCACGGCATGAGCCCCAAGGAGCTGACCCATGCCGGCAGCAATGTGGAGAGCAATGTACTCGCCACGGCTGTCAAGTACGTGACAGAGCGCCGTGTGATTTTGAACGGCCACAAGACTGTTGTCTTCAACTGACCTTGTACCCAATTCTGCGATTCTTGCCCATTTTATTAAATCCTTTTGCGATACCCCATATTATAGACCATGGGACTGAGAAATAAAAACAAATCCGTAACTCGGATGTACACATAAACCTTTTTCTTTTTTTTATAAATTCTAGATTCGCTTTTTCTCTGTCAGCTGCGGGGAAGATAAAACTCAACATCAGAAAGATTCCATCCTCCCACACCAAAATGACTTATACCGTGGCTCCGCATCTCGAATACTTCACCATCCCGCTCACGGACTTTGTGGCCGCTCGACCTGAATTTGAAGGGTTTGGTGTCGGCGCGTACGTTTTCTCTCATGCCGATCCCACCCCGCGCATCCTTCTCCTTCAGCGCGCACTGACGGACTCGATGCCTGGCTGCTGGGAGGGCCCCGGAGGCGCATGTGAACTGGAAACCGACAAAACGTTAATCGATTCCCTTGTGCGCGAAACGCTAGAAGAAAGTGGATTGCATGTGTCTAGCATTGTTGACCTCGTTGCGGTGGATTGCTGGGAGCATCATCGCCGTAGTGGCGGCAAAATCCGGATTGCCAAGTACTCGTTCGTTGTCGAGGTTCAAGAGGCGTTGCGATGGTCCGCAGGAAAACACCAACCAGTGCCAACACTCCAAATACCTGTTCAACTCGAGCCACTGGAGCACCAGCAGTTCGACTGGGCGATAAAAGAGGACGTTCTGCTTTCTGTTCGGTCACCCAACGGTCGATACAGATTCCCATTGCCTTTAATTGGCCACCAAGCACCAAATATCCTCCGGGCTTTTGAACTGGTTGAAGAACGGGAGAGCAAGGAATGAATGGTTAGAACTTGCTCAGTAATGTTTTTAACGGGTATTCATATTGAAAAAAAAAGTGACACGTCGGTTCCTTTTCTTCCCAGTTGTTTTGATGTATTTATTACTAGAGCACATCAAGTAAAATGGGCGCAACCACCATGAACCGTGAGATTACGAAAGGAAGATCGCTCAGTTGTGACCGACATTATTTTATACACGAAGAAAATCTTCGAGAGGACATGAAGAACGCGGAACGTCCGAGTCGCCCACTCGGATGGGTTGATTATTTTGCTCTAGCAGAACCGGAACTGGATTTTGAGGACCTAGGCGGGACTTCACCAGGCATCGGCTTGCGAGCCCACACTCTTCTCCTGCACCGGCGGTCAGTTCTGGCCGACGAAGAACTCGAGGGGATGAACAGATCAGAACTTACGCTTTGTGATACGCATGGTAGTATGGGTTCTTGAGTTCACTGCGTATCTTGGCACAGTATACATGAACTTGCTCCTTAGTCCACGGCTCAGGGTCACCGAATTTCGTTAGCAGCCACATGCACCACCCCTCCATACCGGACATCCAGTGTTGGCAATTAACCACACCTGCCTCCTTGAACTTTTGGTCTTTGGGCCATGGCCCAATTGGCCATTTGTAGATCTTTTCGTGCACGTCCACAAATCCAGCGTTCTGGATGCTCTCCGACATGGTGAGGACGATATCGCATGAGCGACCAGCGCGGTCACCGCACGTTTGCATAAGTGGACCCCACGAGGACAAGGCACTGTCGGCTGGGAGAGTCCCATCGTCACTTGTGATAAAAGGCCCGGCCTCGATCTGTTCGATCCATCCACCAGGGGCCATTTTCCTGTTCGGTCAGCTCCCTCCTAAGATTAGTGGTAAAAACACTTACTCAAAGCACTGCTGGTAAACAACGTTCCACTCAGAAGAGTTGAATGATCCGATCATATTGCGCATGTGAATTAGATCAAATTGTTCGCGCCATGTCCAGTCTTGTAGCACATCATCAACCTCGATGACGCAATTGGGCGGCATCCAGGTGACTGGAGGCGGGAAAAGGTCAACGCCTCGGACAGTAGCATTCGGGAACATATCAGCGACATCTCTAGGAACGATGAGTACCTCATAAAAAACGAATTTCACTAGGTACAGACGTACATGGCCCAAGTACCCTTTCCAGTTCCGATATCGAGAACCTGTAGCGGGCGTTCTCTGTCAGCGCCGATGGGTGATCGAAACAGCGGATTGGCTCGATCTGAGTCCATGATGAGATCCACGAGATGTCTGCGGTAATATTTAGAGGCGTGTTCTAGACTTGGGGGTTTGGGACATGTACCCTGCCTCGTAAGTCTCAAATTGTTGCTCATCGGATGGAATACTATGAATGAATTAGTAGGGTTTATATTGTGTAACGTTTTACATACCAATATTCTTTGTTCGAAAGCGATTGATATCTGTAGGAAATATGAGGTTATGATAAATATATCCAATATGAAGCTCTTACCGCCTCCCATTGTCCATCAAGCCACGATAAATTGACGACCCAATCGAGGTAGTCTCCCTAATGACACGTAAGGACATATGAATTATAAATTATGTGCAAACTCACGACTGCCAGTCATCGGGGCTATAAGCGCATTCAGGAGCGTACAAGTCTGGATCCACAGCGATGGTCTCCATTATTGTCTCTTTTAAAAAAACAAAACTAAAAATAAAAATAAGGCTGAGTAAGGAAAAGCAGTATACAATATTGTATGGGGACCTCGGGGGACGGGGAAGAGAGAAGAGAATAATGAAGCCCTGGAGAGATCAAGGTTAATATTAATAACCTTGGAACCCGTGGACTTTTTTGACTTTTCCCACAAGGAGATCGCTGATTGGCTGCGGAAACGGCAACTTACCTTTCGAGGCTTGCCCAACTTTGTCAACCTTGGAACTTGAAACCTTGGCGTTGTCATTCCCCACACGGAAGAACCATCAGCTTCCCGCTGGATCTGCTATTGGCTGATTATATTATTCATGTACTGTCCGTACTACATAGGTACATAGTACTATGTACGGAGTATGTTTGTACAGAGTATCGAGTATGTACTAACTATAGTTCATAACGTACCTATAGTTACTGACAGGTCAAATCCAAAATTTCATCCCTTGGAACTCCTACACTATTCGTGAATATATTACCATGTAGGCACCTTCCACTATTTGCTAACTTGTTATAGATCGAGCTGTGGGAACCCTTGAAAGGACCATAGCCTTGTCTGGTCCCAAAGTACTTTGGGCTCCGTCGGGTCAGATGGCAAGAGATGGGTTCTGCTATGCTCCTGCAGCCTAAGTAAGGCTTTGCGGCAAAGCATGGACCCTGCCATAAAGGTAGCATTAGAAATTCATGCATGTACTTTGTAGCATATGCAGGTCAAGTAAGTTCCTTCGGGTGTTGGGGTACCCGTTTCCGAGCGATGTGCCGGGCGAGTATTGCGAAGGGACGGAGCACTGTGCAACCTCTTTATAACCTCCGAGAATTAATATTTAAGACATGTTGACCTAAAGACTAAGCCCAAACAAAATATCGACCGGGAACGATGCCTGAAGACAAACCATCAACTCTCGATCAACTGGTTCAAATTTTAGAACACACTCGGGGAATACATATAGACGTTCTAGATGGTAAGTATACTTCAACCCCTTTGCGCCGCCTGCCTTGATTTGGACTGATAAACGTTCGCTTGGACTTCTAGATGCATCCCATTCCACGCGGAATGCTTTGCTAAACCTAGAGTATATCTCCACACTGCTTCTCGATCATACGAAGAAGCGAGAGGTTGATGTCCTGACCGATGTCCTTGGGATATGTTATCAACCTACCATTCTAGGTGGCCTAGGAATACACCAGAATGACTCTCTGACGACGGAACAGGAATCTGAAATCTTGTTTCTTGTGGGAGCGTGGCTGGAATCGCTCAATTCAGCCGACCGAGCAAAATCAATCCCTTGCCTTCTAACACAAAGGCCGGAACGCCGGCGAGGAATGACCATAAGTGAAAAAATATTTGCAATGCATGATTCAAATCACAAAGGGTTCGTGGCTCCAGGAGACCTAATTCGTGTGTTTGTTGATTGGATACTTGCCTCTGAGGTGTCTTGGGCAGTAGGTTTGCTTTTAGAGGCGCTGTGAGCTTAGGGCTGATTGTGAATTCCAAGGGGATGGAAAAGACCTATAACTCGTTGGGAAAGCCCGGAATATTTCGAAACGACCGCTTCTGGCTTTCTGGGGACCATGTCGTTGATCCTAGGGTCAACAAGTTACCTGAAGTGCAGGCACTGATCAGTGCAACCGAGAGAGCGAAGAAAACCTTCAAAATGACCGAATACCAAGACATGAATGTAAGTTTGCTTTTTCTTTTGCCGTGTGTTTTGGCAATCGCTGAGCCCCCTATGAAGTACACTATCCTCCACACTGAATTCTACCGAGAGCGCGCGCAACCTGGAATGCTGGTCGTTGGCTCGGACTCGCACACATGTTCAGCAGGAGCAGTAGGCTGCCTTGCAATTGGACTAGGCGCTGCGGATGTCACTTTACCATTGGTAACTGGGGAAACGTGGTTCAAAGTCCCAGAAGCCATCAATATCCGCCTGGTTGGAGCACCGAAGCCCGGGATCGGCGGTAAAGATGTCATTTTATACATC
Organism: Penicillium fuscoglaucum FM041; assembly: GCA_000576735.1. Taxonomy (NCBI): domain Eukaryota; kingdom Fungi; phylum Ascomycota; class Eurotiomycetes; order Eurotiales; family Aspergillaceae; genus Penicillium; species Penicillium fuscoglaucum. Next base: position 22,901 of record HG814301.1, on the reverse strand, counting down.
TTGCAAGTGCTGAAACGGAATACTATAGCATCTGATAGAATTGTGGAGTTCACTGGACCAGGAGTTAGGCATTTATCCCTTGATGCCCGCTTCGCAGTTTCAAACATGACCACGGTTATGTCATAACCAAAGAGCAATTAAGCCAAATTTACTAACTTGAATCACAGGAACTTGGCGGCATCACTGGGTTATTTGCGCCTGATGATATGACGCAGGAATTCATCAATAGACGAAAACTTACTCGTCACAAATGCAACACGATATACTTCAAGCCCGATGTGGATGCGGAGTATGCGGCAGTTCATGAGATCGACCTCACGAACGTGACGTCTTTTATCGCACGTTATCCCCAGCCGGATGATGTGGTTCCAGTTACTGAGGAAGAAGGAATGGAGTTGGATGGATGTTTTATTGGGGCCTGCACTACCACCGAGGAAGATCTGATCCTCGGTGCTCTGGTGATTGAACAAGCTATGAGAAAAGGATCGAAGCCTACCGCAAAGGGCAAGAGGAAGGTAGTCCCCGGCTCAATCCCAATACTATATCGCCTACGTGAACTGGGATTATGCGAAATATACGCAGAGGCGGGATTTGAGATCGGCATCCCCGGGTGCAGTTATTGTGTCGGTATGTCAGCTGATCAGGCCGCTCCAGGAGAGGTCTGGATTTCCTCCCAGAATCGCAATTTCGAAAATCGAATGGGAAAAGGTACCGAGAACTCTCTCTAATTGCCATGGAATAGTTGATTGAGAGCGCCTGATTTAGGTTCGATTGGCCATCTCGCCTCTGCAGCCACTGTCGCAGCATCATCATTTGAGATGAAACTAGTAGATCCCAGTGACCTGCTTGCTGAAATCGATTTAAGCCAATGGTACAACCTTAGAACAACAAATATACAACTGGATGGGGCTTACCCAAAGAGCGATGTGACATATGTTGAGCCATGTGATTGTGGTGATTATGGTCGTGCCGCCACCCAGCGGCAGAACCAAACAGAGAAAAGGCGGCTAGGAACAGATGGAGGAAGAAACACGAAAGTTCTTCAAGGCAAAGTGCAGAGACTGGGAGATTTTGTCGACACGGATGCGGTGCGTTTCTATTCTTCGGGCTTAGGGGCTTAATGACTAATGCTTATCAAGCTGGCCCCTGCCGAGTTTCTGATTGGCATGAAAAGTAACCTGGATGCTGGTATGTGCTGTCTGGTACATACAGATCCAAGATTCCGTGAACGAGCTCAGCAGGGGTTCAATGTTGTCGTTGGTGGTAAAGGCTTTGGTTGCGGATCATCCCGCGAACAAGCAGTAATGGCATTGTTAGGCAAGTCAAGTCCAACAATCTCATTAGAAAGAATCAGAGTTTTTGAGTTTCCGTTTGACCACAAGTTACCTTTTAGGATGCGGCGTTCAATGTGTTATCGCGAAATCGTTTGCGTTCATATTCCAACGCAACATGCCAAACCTGGGCCTCCTAGGCATCACAATGGAAGAGGATTCCTTCTTTCAAATTGCGAGTGATGGAATGCTAATCGCCATCGATTTAAATTCAAGCATTATTGAAGTCGACGGGAAGCGATTTGGATTCAAACTCAGTCAAATGGAAAGCGAGATCTTCCAATTCGGTGGAATTGCTTCCGCTTTTGGGCTCTTCGGGAAGAAGCTGCTTGAGGCAATAACCCCAGCCAAATTTCCCCCAAGGACCCAGAGAGAGATAGTAGAAACGGACAAGCTATTTGAATGGTAAAATATCGTACCCAATCTCTCTATCTTGGGCTTAAGGCTTGGTGTGGATTACGCTCGAACGGATAGAAACCAGGAGATAATTGCTGAAAGCTTATATTTGCTATGGAACGATCACGCGAGGAAAACGGAGAAAGATGGATTGAATATGTCGCTATGGAAAGGGAGCCCTGGAAGGAACAGGCTGCTTGGCCTGACGAAGTCATGCTCTCAACGTGAATCAAGTAAATATTTGGGAACTAATTGCATTTGGGGTGAATGGGTGCTGTCAGCTATTGAGACAATAATCCTGTTTGGGTATTTAGACTCGTAACAGAATTCGTGCTTGTCAGACGAGGTCCTCGCCCCGCGCCTCAAGAGGTCCGGGAGTCAGTCATCCGTGCCCATGTATCTCACCCTCTTCGATTCATCAACTTGACACCATTTCTGAGAATAGAAATGATATAACGGAGTCTACACTAAATACAGTGTAATTATTACAGACTCAATATCAATGGTGCTTTTCGTAACACTTTCATGGTTTGACAGCCATTATTGGATATTATGAAATACGGTACAAGGGGTGTTACCCAGGCTACTACGAGCCTGCGAAGCTCAAAGGCTTATCGTAAGCATTTAGAGCTGCTGCGGTTATTGGTCGATGACGTCGATGTTTGTTTCTTTTCCCGCCATAGATGGCAAAGAACAGCCAAGTGAGATATATTGAAGTCATGAATAGAGATCGTGGCGTGAGAGCTTATCAGGTAGAATCCCACTGAGCTACTGGGCCTTTCTGGAAGGACTGTGAGAATACTTTGGTAGAAATATCCAAAAATAATGTTGTAGTAAAGTACTACGAGGGGTAAAAGCAGAAGAAGAAGTTGTTAATTGTAGAAACTAACAATTCAGAGTTTAAATACCATCCAAAGTACGCTCAGTCTATAAACAAACATATATGCATGTCCCCCATGTTCCCATGAAATGTTTATTGGAGTCAGTGAGGGTCTGTGAGAGGCGACATGATTTCCGCGGGGAACGCCACGAGGGAGCCAGCGAACCTTCACTTCGTCCTATCCGAGGTAATGAAATTGGGAAACCATGGTGCAGCGCTATACGTATCACAATCCGTTCGTAGTGTGTGGCACTAGCTACGATGTGGCAGGAGAACCCTATTAATGTAACGCCGAGGTGCAGTGTCGGGTGAAATTTGAGACATCTCTGTGGTCGGCTATTCAGGAATTAATTTTAGTTGTGGTATGTACGGAGTGCTACGAGTCGAGCCGAAGTAAAAATAAAGCCTTCATTCAACCATCTTACTGCGTGGCATACCACTACTTTCTTGTTGAGAATCATGACGCTGATCTTGACGACATCAACCTTGTTTCAGACCGAAACCTGCCAGTGCTTTAAGCATCTTCCACTTTCTTCCCTTCTGTTTCAGACATGTGATGTGGTTCGTATGGTACCTCGTTCCATGTCTCACTTGCTCCAGGAATAGGAACCGCCCAGGCTAGGATCCAATACACTGCCCCGGAGACAATGAAACCCGAGAAGTAATTGATGTTATAGATGTACTTGGCTCCCATCGGAACATCAACACCAATGGCGCCGGCAAAACCGACAATGTTGATCAAGATGCCGCATATGTAGGCAGCATAACCGTGCCAAGAAACTCCCAACGTTCCGTAATAAACACTACCCCGTTGAGCGCTATACAGGGCTTGGACGTCAAGAAAGCCCCTACGGACTAGATAGTAGTCACTAGCCATCACCCCGGCGATAGCAGAAAGAAACACTGAATACGCAGAGAGGTATAGGGTGAATTTACTCGAAGATTCAACCAAGGTCCACTGCAGTAGGTGATTAGTATTTGTGCCACTGGTGGGGGGTTTGGAGTTGCCCACAGGACACATGGCAAGACCGATTGCCGCACAGAGATATCCCCCCCGTCGAATCGTGCAAAACCGAGGCAAAAGAGCAGTGAGATTTGTACCAGCTGAGACAGAGTTGGCTGCAATGTTGGTCCCTAGCTGTGCCAGGGCAAAGCCAGCTGCAATAACAAAGATCCCAAATCGCTCAGCAGAGCTTGCATCCTGTAAAAACATACCGAGAAGGGTAAGAGGATTCCAAACAGCTTGGCCGAAAATAACGCTAGATGATGAGGAAACGATGATCCCGATGAACGATGTGACGGCAAATCCAACAGGAATTGTGATCAGCTGGGGCCAGAGTGCGTCCTTGGGATCGCGAGCATATCTCGTGAAATCAGGATTGTTGATAACCAGTGCAGCAAAGTTTGCAATACAGCTCATAATGCTTTTCACAAATGCCCAGGCTAAAGCACTGCCATGCGCCTGGTTAATCTGGTCAATTATCGGCCCAAGTCCGTGGGCACGAGCAATTGCCCAACCAAAGAATGCAATAGCACAGGCTGGGGAAAAGTATGCCTTTACTGTAAAGAGATGCCGCACTTTGTAAATGGGAAACCAAAGAGCCGGCAAGGACAGCAACCAGAAAAGCAGAAAGCTAACGAACTGCTTAGTGGTTACCCCCGATGAAGCGGGAATTGAATTTGGCAGATTGTTATAGCTCGGCCAGATGGCAGCAATCATCAACGTCACACATTCACCTGAAATTTTGATATGATTAGTTCATCCATTGGTGGGGTTTGTCCACAATAATACCTTACCTCCTAGATATGTCTTTTTGGGGGGGATATAGTTAGAAATGAACGTATGTGTAGAGATGATTTGCATACCTGTACACCATACCAAATTATAGCCATCGCTGCTCGGTTGATAATTGGCCAAAACGAACCCCAAATCCCGAATGAAGCTCGATTAGCCACTGCAAAGGGAATGCGATAGATGGTAGCAATTCGGCCCAACATGTAAACAAAAACGGCTGACACAGTATAACCAATCCAAACGCACAGCCACGACTGCCACCAAGACAGTCCGTCGACTATCATTGATGATGAAATCATCCATGTGTTCTGTAGAAGAGGCCAGATACATCAGTGTATGCCCAAAAAGTGCAAGCAATGACCAAGAGGGATTTTATGTTGAGGATCTGAGTATGCGATATCAATTTAAACTTACCACATTCAAGGAATCCGCAATCCAAAACGCAACAAAATTTAGCCATCCCCATTGACGGCGTTCTGGCTCAACTAAACGTACAATCGGAAGCCGAACGTGTCAGTTATGTACAGACCAATGGTGAATGAATCACATTGACCTTTCCTCATGAAAGGGAAGCTCATGGTTTCAGATATGGAACGTTCTAAGAAGATGTTGGTCATAGACTTACCTGGGCGAAGATCATCGTTTGTCAACATCAGCTGTGCCGTTGACAATCCAGGCTCGGCAGGCACCTGGACCTTGCTCAGCCAAAACTTGAACTGGCCTAGAGTCATGGTGGTGACCGAATGACTTTGATTACAATATAAAGCTGTTGAAACGTATCGAAGATAGTTATGTTATGATAACCAAAGTGAACGGAGACTGAGTGAATAATAGAGACGACTGAAAGATAGTGGGCTGGCCTTATTTATTGTAGTTAGGGGGACAACGTTGATCTACGGAGAGAACCCCAATACGCATTAGGTAGATTTGGATGTATATCAGCTTTGCCGACGGGCATTCCAACCCATACCGTGTGAACTTTAACCCCGCATTTAGTGGATCGGGTGTGTTGTTACTCACTTACCTAGATACCCCAATGAGTGTATGAAGGCGTGCGGTTTTAAGCCACACGTTATTCAATAAGTTTTCTCTGAGGCGGCATCTGCTTTCTTCGTCATTTTGCGTTTTAAGTTATCCTTACTGTGTGTCCACCAAGTCAATTATGTACGGATATGGCTTCTGAGATAGTTGAAGAACAAATGAGTACCATACCTTTCAGCTAACTCAAACCAATCTCGAACCATTCGTTGAGCATAAGGGCCATTTCCTTCGCCCTTTCCAATATCCAGGTGTCATTTAGCCCTCTTCAATTCACCCAGCACAGGTTAGATGGTTACATTGGGGGTATAGTATGAGCCTTAGGACTTTAGATTTTAGCCTTGGAAAGCCGGAGAAACGGAGATATGCATTAAGAAAGGAACTACCTAGAGATTCCGATAGTGTACTCTACTAGACATGAAGCCAGAAGAACCAGATATCGTAATAGTCAAAAACTTCATTCCTACCGCATCTCCAAATCCTCATTTGAGAATGGAATCAGCTGTGGAGTGAGTTCTGGAGCCCTATGGAACGTTTTGTCGAAGGGCCACATTGGACGGAGGATGCGATGATGCCCAAGGCGCTGTAGATCCTGGTCAACGCCCCCGGGAGTCAAACCAAGCATCCACTCTGCCGCCATATCAAACAACTCAGGTTCAAGATAGCCAATTTTGACTATGACGATGTCTGTCGAACGCGGACTAAGGCCAAGACCGATAAAATCACTCTCATGGTGATACGGCTTGCGTAGTTTGGTGACGATGGTAAACACACTTCCAACCTGTAGAACTGCTTCGATTTCAGCATCGCGATCCCCATACCGGATGGCATGAACGCGTCCAGTCATGGTGATGGGCCCAGCATGTAGATTGTCCACTTGTGCCCCAGCGGTGATCGTAACAATAGCACCCACACCAGCCTGGATTATAATGTTAATTGCCTGCGGTCCAGGAATACTAGCATAAATCACAGATGGATTAGATTCTTTCCGAAACTCCGGTCGCTTTAGTAATTGATTCAATCCGAAGGTCACGTCGCCCGACCCACCAGCGGTAGGATTATCTCCTGAATCAGAGATGAAGAAGGGCCTATTTAAGGATACCAGCGCGTTGTCAATGCATTCGGAGAGAGAGCTGGTCGGCGCAGCAAAATGGAAGTCCGCATGGACACGCCAGAACAAAGATGCAAGTCGCTGGGCTTCTCTAGCGACAGTAGGCCTATTCCACCCAGTGACCATTACCACAGCATGATTTCGTGGCTCATCTGCCCACGCATAGCCAACCCATATGGCTGCATCAAGGATATCATCCATCGCTTCAATTTCGGGGACGAGTGAATACAGGCTTTTTGCTGGTTCGTTGCGAGTCGAAGTCTGCTCTCCCGGCAGCAAGATGGGGATTGGGACCCATGCTTTCAGGGGTCTATTCCCTCTCCAAGTGTCGGGTCGCGATGTCAAAACATTGACAAGATTACGACACGCCCGTTCTTTTGTTTCCAGTTCATCCTCGTGGGGTGCCATGCGATAACAAGTGATCAAGTCAGTCTGGTGGGCCAGATCCCTGGACACGTTTCCATGCAAATCCATGGATGCTGAGACCAAAACATCTGGGCCAATAACTGTTCGAATCCGTCGGAGAAGCTCTGACTCCACGTCCTCCATACCCTCAACACACATTGCGCCATGAATATCGTACCATAATCCGTCGATGGGTTTTGAAGCGACCATTCCAGCCAACCGCTCCAAGATTTCCCTAGAAAGTTGTTCGAAATCAGCTCGTACCACGACTCCACCCGGAAGGGCGTGACCTATGAGTGCACCCTTCCAATCCGCGAGATTTGCTAGTCGAGTGCCATGATGCAAAAAAGCGTACTTCTCAATCACTTCCCCGTCACGGCGCGGGTGAAACGCCCCGCCGAGTGTTCGAGCGGGGGTAAAGGTCGAGGTCTCACAAGCAAGTCCTGCGATTGCGATAACTGGTCGTTGGGACATTCTGCCCGAAAGGTGTAAGAATGGTGGGAAAAGTGGACGGATGGTGAGGGTGGGAAGACCAAAGGAGTGTGGTTGCAGCCCTGGAACGTTTTGACTTCTGCTCTTTCCACTCGTTCTCCCCGCTCCGGTAACAACACCATTATGAAGAGTTACTAGATACCAATATTGATGTATGTGGATGAGGCAACGGATTAATATATATATATATATATAATAATATAAAGATCTGGTCACCACCTACTCCGTACATAATAATAGGTATTTGGGTTCAGTTCTAAGACCACCGATCATGTGACTCGCCCACAGTCAGTCGCACGTATGTACTCCGCACCTACGGAGTAGAAAAGCCCCTTTTCCCCACACCCATTCCCCTACTCCATATAAGTTTGCTACAAATCACCCAATAAAAGGCATGATTCCAGCTGCTCCACAAGGACGAATCCTAGAGATTGCGTGTTTCAATCAAGAATCGGCCGTGATTGCTGCAGGAGCAGGAGCGGACCGAATCGAGTGAGTATTATACGGCTTCCGACATCCATGGATGCATTTGCAGCGAATTTCTTTTTCTTCTTCCTTTCATTGCGAAGTAACCCTTCACTAATTCGCTCAAGGTTATGTAAAGCCTACCACCTCGGTGGGCTATCGGCTGACACAGATATTCTCGAAAAATTGAAATCACGGCTCACAATACCGATCTACACGATGGTTCGCCCACACGCCGAAGGATTCTGTTATGAAGAATTTGACTTTGAGGTGATGAAACAAACACTCAATTCTCTCAAGTCCTGCGGGGCTGACGGTTTCGTCTTCGGGATTTTGAATCAATCTTCACAAAAGACTTGCGATCCCAGTGTGTCGTGGGTTGATGTATCCCGTAATAAGCAGCTTGTCCAACTAGCTGACGGGCGCCCCTGCACATTTCATCGTGCCTTTGATGTTATTCCGGAATCCCACTGGGAGAACGCATTCTCCGACATCATGGAGTGCGGCTTTACATCGATTTTAACCAATGGTGGTGCTTCAGGAACGCGAGCAATGGAATGTGTTGACAAGCTGAAAACTCTAGTACGTTATAAAACGCAACTACAACGAGAAAGCAAACTCCAGAGCAACAGAGTTCCAGAAATCATTGTTGGAGGTGGTGTGAGGGCATCGAACATAGGCTTGCTTCACAAAATCACGGGTGCCTCGGCCTTCCATTCCGCTGCTCTTCTAGCCACGGAAGAGGTAGCATCAGCAACTGAGGTGTTTAAAATGAAAGATGAGATAACGCGGGGATGACAGGTAGATAGAAAGGTGAAATAATACATCCACTTAATCTGTCACACTCATAGCCTCTGATGTAGAACACATATCCAACGACCATCATTCAACCAGAGTTAGATAGGTACCACCTGCCCATTTCCTTAAGTTGGTTCAACATGCGGCCCGATCTTATAGTATTACAGCCAGGCGTTCCCGCGAGTAGATATACTAGATACAGATACAGAACTACAGAGCCTTCCCACAAACAATAGGGAGCATCCTTTAATAATCTTAAAAGATATAAGGGGCCACTTTAGCTAACTAGGGACAGCAAAGTTCGAGATTGGCCAAAGCATTCGTGTTTTGCATTGCTATTGCCCATGAAGAGTAGCTTAATCAGTTCCAAGTTGGCTTTTCTTCTCAAATGCCTTCAGTGTAGAAGTATTTAACAAATTCCTCTCTTAGGGCATAGCACAAAATAAAAATGTAAAAATAAATCCCTAGCAGTCGATTGATAATACATAATGGACGCATGGTTCTTTGCAGTTTCCGAATACATTGTACTTAATTGCACCACTGAGCGACTAGTTATATCATGCATACGGACCGAATTCATTTATCTAGGGATCAATGGCATGGTGCCGCTACCTAGTCAGAAACCCCACATAATTGTGACTCATTCGGATGCCACTTCATATTTATCTCACTCTGGCCATCGAAAGAAAGAAAGATTCACCGCTTGGAAAACGAAAACAAAATCCTCCGATTCCTCCTTTACCACCTTTCTGGTAATGTTATCTAGCCCTTCCAAGTTGTTTACTTTACTGACATGATGTAGTTGGACGACCTTTTGCTATGGCTTCCGGGTCAGCGAAAACCTGCTTTGCCACCTCATCCCCATATGAAGAAAAGATTGGTTACTACCGCGCCATCCGCCATGGTAATCAGATCTTCGTTTCCGGAACTACAGCGGTTGATCCGACTTCTCCCACTAATGCACCGCGAATTCTTCACCCAGAAGATGCAAAACAACAGACGTGCGTTGCTCTAGAGGAGAGTATCCGAGCCATCCAAGGTCTTGGTGGTAGGGGCGTGCAGGATATAGTTCGCGTCAAAATGTTTGTCAGTCGCCATGAAGACTGTGAGGCTGTGGGACTAGGATTTAGTGAGATTCTGGGCAAGCATAACTGTCATGCAGATGGTATTATAGGAGCTGCTGCCACCATGATTGTGGTTAATGGCGGTTTTATAAATAAGGGGATGCTTGTTGAGGTTGAAGTAGATGCTATTGTGGAGCAGGCTTGAAACTCCAGATGTTATGTATTAGGAAAGGTCTAGAAAGAAAACTGGTTGATTAGGCGAGAAAACCGCTGCTACCGGCGACGATCCCCATATTCATTACTTAAAGTAATTAGGAAAGATAAGAAAATTGAAGGCCAGATGAGACATTATCGCAGAGCATGAAATTTGAAACCGTCCACGGGTCCACGGGCACTTGCAAGGTTTGTAAGCGAAAGCGGTTCCAATAATGTTCGATCGACTTCGGGACTCGGGACTCGGGACCTCGGGAGTGTTTATGATTACCTGTATTGTAACCGGCTATGCGGGGAAACTTTGAATTAACCTAACAATTCCGACCCCAGTAGTGGTGTTACGTACCTTCTCGGCAAATCTTTATACCTTTCTACAAAGTACTCAAGATTAACTTCTCATGCCTGTTTTGTTTTATACAGAGCTAGACTAATAAAGGAGATTGTTGCCGTGCCGAGTTCTACGATTCTAGGAAATTATAAAAAACGAGTAATTTATGCATTGTTCTCTCAATCCGATGGCTCTCTCATCAAGGTATGGAGTATTCACTCCCAGTTACAACGGGAGACTCTATTTCGTATCCGCCCTGGCAGGAGTCAAGTGCTCCAAATGCTCGTATACTCTCTTAGCTTTCCCATCAAGAACTTCTTGAGCGTACGACTCCAGGCTAATCCATTCGGCGTCTGGATACAATTCCTTGGTGGTAAGATACCCCAAGTACTTGGCGTACGTTGGTGTATTGTCTCCACGAACACAACAGGAGTACCACCAGTATTGATACTGGCAAAGTGTGACAAATTCAGCCGAGTCTGCGCTTGGCTTTGTCGCCTCGATCTCAGAAATGCTGGACCTGATAGCCTCGATTGGGACCTGTTGAATTGTAAGCTTTCTATCTGACATAGTAGGTATACGGAGATCACTCACAAATTTGCGTTCCATTTTCTCACCGCTGAGACCTTCCAACAAGTCATATAGCTGATTGTGTGTCTTGACTTCATTGTAGGCCAAAACCATCCGGTTCAGAGTCCGCGGGTCGACAATAATGCGGGCAACATACTTCCCGACGTCTCTGACGTCTGTAATAGCAAACGGAATATTACCGTCGCCCGCTATGCCGTCCATCGTTTCCATAACGGCATAATCGATGCGACCAGAAGGGAGGCGAGGCAAGGTTACCTGATACCACCAACCCACGTCGATGACGGTGTACGGAAGATTGAGTTTCTTGGCATAGTTGAGCACCTCCTCTTTCTGCGATGCCCGTTAGTATACTCTGAGCAGTAAAACCTGAGGGCAAATTACCATATCTCTCAATCGCAACCCCCCCCCCCTTCGGAGGTGCAACGGTCGCGAAAAAGCACGGCAAATATCGTTTGACACCAACGGATTTGGATGCATCTATGAGTGGGATTTCATCCATGAGGCTCCCACCATAGATGGTGGATATCACAACATCTACTCCCCCAAGTGCCTTTTCCAATTCTTCGGCAGGTCCATTCAGATCAGCAGCCACAATCTCCACCCCTCTATTTGCCAGCTCGATAACTGCCGGCTTTTGAAGAGAGGACGGTCTAGTGAGACTCGTGACTTTCTGGAGTTGATCTCAGTATGGTAGCCACAAAGTAAAGGGGAAAGGGGTCTCGAACAAATTCCGGTGATTTGGAGTCGAGAAGAGCATTCACAATGACGCTGCCCGTCTGTCCAGTTGCGCCAAGGACCACCACATGAGTGATATTGGATGACATGACGAAGTATGCGAAGTGTTCTGAGACTTTCTGAAAGAGACCTGTATAGCGTAATACGGTGGGCGCTATCTAGATTTATAGTCGTCTCGTGGAACAGAAAAGGTACAATCGATTATTATTCAAGAAGCATTTGAAAGCATTATAAATTAACTATGGGCCAGGATTGATTTCAAAGCCTTCCAAATTAATTTATTGGTAATCACCAGTGCTTAGGGAGTTTGGGAAAAATGGGCTCTTTGCTGGGGCTAGAGGAGCGACTCTGGATGGCTCAACATTTGTTCCGGTATCGGGAGGGTATAGCAGACTAAAGATCACCGTGTTGTACTGGAACCGTGGTCTGACCTGGTTTGGCCTAAGTCTCTGTTGGGCGACTACTAATTGTAGGGGCCGAGAAGTGAGGAGGGAGAGAGTTGATTGCTATGGAGCGAGATCTGTCGACTAGTCTTCCGCACGACCCAGTAAAACCCAGACCCAAGCCAGTCTGGGTTGGGTTTTGGGTCGAACCCTTGGACTCGGTAGTGGAATAAGTTACTGTTGTGATGGTAAAACTCAGTATTTAATCACCTGCGTCTGCATAGTCTATAAGAGACACGAAGGTCTGATGGAAACGGTACTACCTAGGCCTTGGAGTTTCTCCTGTGGGCAAAATGGATGCCCCGAACCGCTCGGCAGGCTAGGAAAATGAAGGAGACAAGCAGCCCAGTAAATTGCCAATTCTTAATGCCCGTCCTAAGAAAAAGATATAAAGATAAGGTGGGCAGAATTTACTATGGGCAGAATCCTACTCTGGCGCAGGCGGCTATACACTGCACGCCCCCTGAGCTTTGTCCTCAACAAGACAATATGGACTTTTCACTACCGCCAGAGTTGGTATCCATTATTTTGGAGTACATTTCTCACGACGACCTCCATTTAGCCAAACATGCAACAATCAGTCGGCACTGGCAGGCGATAATCGAGAGCAAAACGTTTTCATCCCTCAAAATCAACACCCCCAAGCGGTTAGCAGAATTCAATGAGCTATCATGGGACCGAAGAAGGAGCTATGTTCCAAAGGTCGATTTGATTATTCAACTGGAGTCATACTATGATGATGACGACGCGTTCACGCGCTACGAAAATGAAGGGGAGATGCAACGAAACAACAAGATTTTCACCACATCGATCCACTCACTTTTCATTACTCTGGCCAAATGGCCAGCAAAAGAAGAAGCCGAATTTAGTCTTTCGATTGAGGCCCGGTCCCCCGATGATCTTCTAGGTCAAACCCCTGAGGCAAAGAGGGAGCGGGAAAAGCGGATAGAAGAATCATACCCAAGTGATGATTTGCAGGATAAGAGATTCGAAAGATCATACCTTCAATTCAATGCGGAGGTCGTTGGTGTCAAATGCTCGGCCGTCCCCACAATCACTTCCCTTGGAATCATGGGAGCGATAAATAGAAGTAAAATTGAACCAGCTTCTTGTTCTTTCATCGTGTCGAAGTTTCCTCGGCTATACCGCCTGGTGCTTTACTTGAATAATTCTTGCAAATGGGACCCGGGACTGAGAAAACGCCATAGAAACGGTATGCTACATAACAATGCCCGGTAGGGTATGTGCTAATCGGAAATCTAGATTTTGCGGATTCTATTATACTATGGCCTGCCAGTATACCGCAGCTCCACCTTGACTTCTGCTATGTGGCCCCTTTCAATCATAACTATTCCCCAGCGGCTTCAACTGTGAAAGGAAAAACGGACCCGCTAAGCTCGTGATTACGGGAGTTCCCGCAACAATTGAAAGAAATGGGCGGGGCCCAATGTGTGCTTGGAAAAGAAGTATTCTACAATCTCCAGCTTCCCCTTTGGCCCCATTTTACCGATCTGTGGTTGGGATACGAGCCGGTGACTCCAAGTGGAAACTGGATGTTCGCAAAGGAAGAACCTCAGGATCCGGAAGATGAGGATGATTATGACTCGAGTGACCCAGGATCAGACTATAATGATATGGATGACACCGATAAAGATTGGGTTGCGCCGGAGGACCGCATGGGCAAAATATTCCGAGCTAAGCCCGTTCACGAGTTGTTCAATGCGTATTATCTCTCCGCTGCCAATACCGCTCTTTGCATGCCCAACCTGGATAATATGTTTTTGGAAGTGACGAACGGCTGGAATCGACACGAGTTTTGGTATAGGGTGAGGGATGGCGTAGCGAATGCGACCTGGTCTAGTGGTTACACCTTCTCCTTGAGCGGGTAGACGAGTCGTGGAGACAGGAGGAACACGTCGCTACACTGCTAACACTTGATGTGACGGGAGCGTTCGACCATGTGGCACATGAGATATTAGCCAACTGCCTAAGGAAGCGGAGGATACAGGAGGAAATGGTCCAGTTAGTTCTCAGCTTTCTAAGAGAACGCTCAACAACGTTGGTTCTACAATAAGGGTCGATGAGCACACACCCGGTTGCCACAGGCATCCTGCAGGGCTCACCTCTATCACCGATCCTCTACCTCTTCTACAATGCACACCTTATCGACGAGCTCCACGCTGCTGCCGCCGGAAAAGCTCTTGTGACCGGATATATCGATGATATCTGTATCCTGGTATGGAGTAAATCCGCGCGGGACAACTACGAACTCCTAGAGAGGCTGCATCAAGTCGCAGATGCCTGGGCTAGCCGCCACGCCTCACGCTTCGTATCCGGATTAATACACATGTGGAACAAAGGCTGGAGAGCTACGAGGGTAAGTCGACCGCCATCTGGCGAGAGCATAACTCCGAGGGGTTGAAGTCAGGCCCACCTCCTCACTCAAATACCTCGGCGTCATGCTAGACGAGCACCTCACAGGAAAAAGCCAACTCACGCAGTGTCGCAAGAAGGTCAGCTAGATTAAATAGGACCTAGTAAGAGAGCTCGCCGCTACTTCGAGACGAGAGCCCCCGCCCGCACGATGACCATCTTCACGGACAATCAGGCCGCCATCCAGGCATATGCCCACCCGCGACGCAGCTCCGGGCAGCAGATTCTCCGCAACATCGCTATCCAGATAGAAAACCTACCTAGGTACGACTGGCGGCCTGGCGCATCCGTGTCCACTGGATCCCTGGTCACATGGGAGTCCATGGAAACGAGCGCGCTGACGTCCTAGCAAAGCTCACGGCAAATGCATACGGATCCGCCGAAGCGACCATCCTCATTTCTGGCTGTGAAACGGCGGAAAGACGAGTGGGCGCCAAGCAACAGCGGCGCTCATCTCCGCGCACTTTTCCCTGAACCGACGAAAGAGATCTTTGCGATACATGAGTCCCTGAGATGCGTAGCGAGCTCAGTGCTGGTACAGATGCAGACCGGTAATTCTGATATGCTCTTAAGATTTTAATTGTTGTGGAAAAACCTCAAGTCACAGATTTAACTTGGTCTAGATCTCAAGTCACTCCGTCCGCTTTCATTTTAAACCCAGCTCAACCGGTGATCCTGAATGGTCTTGACAGGGCCAAAGACACAAAGCTCTCAAAGTATCAAAGCCATCGAAGTGAAGACTGCCGAACAGAAGAGACCTTCCACTGCTGCTTCCACTCCAGCTCTGCACTGGTTTCCTCGGCTCCGGATTTATCAAGAGCCACTCGTGATGAAACGATAGCTCGAATCGGGCGCGGATCACCAGAAGGGCTGTTTGCGGGGTTGAAATGATACTTCAGAGCCAGACTTTGGATTGCGTCCATGGTGGCATTGACGAGTTGGTGGAAGCTCTCAAAACACTTGCAATAAAGAATGGTTCTCAAGACCCTGTTGACTATGTTGTTGAATTCGTTCGGCCTTCAACTCGAAATGTGTTTTGGATTTTCTCAGTCGCCGCCGCGTGGTTTCCAAGGCCATGGTACAGTAGAAGAGAAAGAAAGAAAGGATTGGTTGGAGCAAGGTCCTGGGGCCTTGCTGCAAACTATGCAAACATAAGTTAGCTCCAACTTCAACTAACACGGTAGGCGGTCAACATAGCAGAATCAATTTCGTCATGTCAGATTATACCTCTGCAGACCTGCGAAGCCCAACCTAACCCACAGCCTATCAATAGGGGCCTTATAGGCCCCTATTAAAGCCTATCGACTGGCATCTTATAATCGCTGTATTCTAACCTTCTACTTATTATATAGAGTTTAAATTTTTGTAATTTATAATATTAATAGCTATATAAGTATATCCTTTAATTTTAAAGAAAATCCGACCGGTAGAGATCGAGATACTATAAAAAAAAGGTTATTTTACTACTTCTGTTCGATATATATTTTAGATCTAGATAGGAAGAAGTGCTACTTTCTAAGTAAACTTCTGTAATTTATAAATTATCTAAAGAACGCGCTTTCTCGCGTTTTTAAACGTGATATCGAGAGATAACTAGTAATTGATTCTAACTTATTTAAGTAAATAAAATATTACCTTTAGGTTAAGGCTTATAAACCGGGGTAAAACAAAGAGTAATTTTAAAATCCTAAAAAGAGGGTTTAACTTCTGAATTCTCGGTATATTGGGCCTATTAGGCCCCCATTCAAAGCCCAATAGGCTTTCACCCCGGGCCTATAGCCCAGGTCATTTGCGGGTTGGGTTGGGCTATGGGCTTTGTGGGCTTTGCGGAGGTCTATGTCAGATGTCCATGTCAGATCGTGACACGTTCTCGAAATTCTACGGCCGGATCACCACCTCCTAAGAGGATTTGCCAAAGCACCAGTACCCGTTGGAGCAATCGAGACCAGGGGTAGAGGTTAGACCGATTCAAACGACGACTTTCTGTTTGATTATTTTTTCAAATGTTGCGATATATACAAGCTGCGGCAGGACACTTCCACCCCTCTTCCACCCCTCTTCCACAGTTTCTTCTGCTTTCCTAACATGAGGGGAAATCGATATGCCAAACCGCAAAAGCCGTACAGTGCGAGGGACGCTCTGTAACGGCTCGTTGACACAGCTAAAAGTCGATCCCTTCGAGGATATCTTAGTCTTTGGTGAAACCTCTTCAAGAAAGTTATCGACAGATCTAACGCAGGCTCATTAGTCCATTGGCCTTATCGTCAAGGTGTGAAGATATTTATCTTCTATCAATCGTACCGAAAGGGAAATCAGCTGGATGATTTCCGGTTTTATCTCTCGTCCCATACGGCAATGAACTTGCTCATCAGTCCGGCGCTGATGATATTGGGTATCTTGCCTAGGGACGGGCTATCCCTTTGTGTCTGGGTGGTTTCAAAATGTGGCTGTCGATACTCATGGGTTGTGTTTCCGCCATAGCGATATTGAAAAAAAGACAGCAGTTTGATGGCAGGATTTTGAGAGGGATCTGTGTCGCCTTTTTCTAGTCGCTTTACCCATTCGGACGGGGGAATAGGTGTGAATTCCACCCCGGCCTCCTTCATTGCGGGGAGCATGTCTCTAGTCCAATGGAACTCGGTCGGGTTGACAATATTGTAAACCAATGGTAACTTAGAGTCATCGGCGAAATGTATTTGGTTGGTAATAAATGAAAGTTCGGCAATCGTCTCGGCGAGATAATCCACCGGTATCCACGCACAGGTCTAGCCAGGTTAGAACAAATATTTCAAGACATCAACTTGGGGGAAGACTAACTTCATCTAGTTGAGGCAGTACATCGATAGCACGCGCGGACTGAATAATTAATGGAATGGCCTCCATGTTTGTCCATATGCCATGGACACTATCACCAACGATTTGCCCAATGCGCAGAATACTGCTTCGAGCACCCAATTGAGCGGCTTTGCCGATGATGAGCTCACTAATGAGTTTTGAACGTGCATAGCCGGTCCTTGAAGCATGGTTGTAGTGAGTTATGAGACTCTCGGTAACATCTGTAGTTACGGGTGCTCGGCTAGCAACCGATATAGAGGAGCAAAATAAGAACCGCGCAGGTTTAGATTGTTCGACGTCTAGCGAAAACTGAATCAAGTTTGATAGACCCTTTATCTGGTCCTCAAAGCTTGACAGCCCGAGGTTGAAGTTAACCGACCAGGCAGCGTGTATGATTAGAGAAACCGTTTTTTTCATGATTCCAAAAATGGTAGTCTCTAGGCCAAAGTCATTCTTGCCGATGTCGCTGTATAGGGCAATCACCTTGGATGATGAATCTTGATCAAGGGAGAGTTTCCGTTGTCGCAATGATTGAATGACTCTTGACATTGCATCCACATCGCCCAGCTTTCTAACGGGGCAATAAACCATCTCAACATGCGATGACTGCGCCAATTTGGCTAGAATATGAGCTCCCAGGGATCCAGTAACTCCAGTCAAAATCTGCATATGTAAGCACGAGGAGAGCGGGATATTAGGGGCTAGAGTTTCACTTACAACTCGATGGCGAGAGGACTTGGGCATATTCGCAGCAGGGGAGGTTGGATTCTCGAACTGGGAATATTTCTCGACCCATGCATTGATTGTAGAGGTATCATCAACGGCTTCCAGACTAGCTCCCACTCTTGAATGGTAGACCAATTCGGCGAGACGACTGACCGATCCATGGTCATAGATGACATTTTGGCCGATAGAAGGACCGTTCCCACCAAGATTGAAGTTCTTTTGGATGAAGACTGATAATTGAATGGCCTTCAGACTGTCAAGGCCAGATGCAAAGAGATCACTGTGAACAGAATCAAAGGAAAGCTCTAGTGTGCTTTTGCAGAAGTCCAGAATAAGATTTGCAGTCTCAGGAATTTCCAGTGTTAGGTCACCCTCTTCAATATTATCTCGTCTCGTGTATACGTCGTCGATCAATCCAGAGAACACATTGTAAGTCTGGGCACGTATGACGGATCCTTTATCGGTCCTTGGATAGGACTTTTCAGCGCCGAGCACAATTATCATATCTTTGCCAATTTGAGAAAATCCCTCTGCTCTCTTGTTGGCCTTTTGTATCACCAGCCATATGGAATCAAGAAACTCGTTGTCAGACATGTCTAAACCGTGGTTCCGGAAAATCATAATACCGGGTACTGCTCTACCAATGCCAAACACGACGGCTTCTTTGACAAGAGGTGACTCTCTAATCAGGCCTTCAATGGGGAGTGGGAGTACTTTTTCGCCATTGAGAAGTGTGACACGGTCATCCAGTCGCCCAATATATTTCCAAGCATTGGGGATAGTGGGGTGCGGTTCGAACAAGTCCCTCGAATGGAATGACTGAGGTGGCGTGTCAGAATTCGAGAAAATCTTAGCTTTCAGACCTTTCAGGAGGACAAGCTCATATGTATTGTCGTCGATGGGCTTCATCCAAACGTACGGTTGCACGAATGGAAGGAATCGTAAATAACTCCACGATGTATCCTCGGGGGCTCGATTTGAGGTGGCAAGCGGTCCTGATTCTGTTCTAGAATCGTTCAGTAGACTAGTTTAAGTGATTGGAATTCGTCAAATCGTTCAAGTTGAGGCTACTTACGATCCTAGGTGACCAACAAGAAATATTCCTTGCTGTACCAGGCGGTCCCCAAGTTCATCAGGGCACGCACTTCCGTGGTAAGTCACCAATTCACAATTTTTCAGAGCATTGATACCGTCTTCCGATTCAGCCAACAGACCCAGTGTGTAGGGAACTGTAGAGAGTAGCTGAGGGTTTGCTGCTTGAAGCGTTTTAATAACATTAGTCGACGTTAAAGGCATATTCCAGTTAAAGAGGTACATCAGGGTTCTCCCATGCACGGCTCGGAAGAAAGAAGAGAAGCCGTAGGTGTGATAAAGAGGCAGAGTTATCAACGCAGAAAGCCCAAACCCATTTTGAAAATTCTCCAAACATCGTCGGTGAGAATGGAAAATAGGCTTGGGTACGCCTGTGGACCCCGAAGAATGCATCACAAAGGCAGTGTGTTGACTTGCAAGTGCAGCATTTGGTGCAGTCCGCTTGATTCTTGCTTCAGGGATACCATCTCGGTCGAAGTCTTGTTTTTGAAGCATCGGTGTGGTTGCCAGCTGTGATTGGCGTACTTCGCACAGTCGCTCCACGATTTTACTATACTCTTGCATATACATAAGAGTCGAGCATTTGGTTTCATCGAGCAGATTGTTATATGCCGACACAGATAGCCTTGGGGAAAGAATCAAAACACTATATCCGAGTCGACTGAGAGCACAGATATTCGTCAAATATTCCAGGTTTGATGTGCCAAGGACTGCAACACAGCGCGGCTCCTCTCCCTTTGTGGTACCATTGTCAGTCAGGATATTAATCACCACTTTTTATTCAAGGGATACCAAGGGAAAACCAAGGTACCGAGCATTTAGTGGTCGCAGGGCTAATTACCGTAACAGAAAGGCCTTGTTGTTTGAGAACATGAGCCGCATTGTTGATCAGATTATCTAGTCTCTTGGCCGTGAAGTATTCATAGCGGTCTATGGTTGTGCCACTGGTACAGGCCAAAATGTCTGGCTGCTCCTTTTCGCCCCCACGTAGCGTTATTAGATCGTCAATAAAGTGTAACTGGGATACACCGTTGGTAGAGATCGCTGACATGATGGGAATTGATGAGATTGAAATTGTGGGCGCTTCTGAGGTCGTGAGGAGGGATAGATGAATGCTAGGTGGATTTACAATATTGGTACGGATTATATATAAATATCATCTCAGAAGGAGGGACACTGGCCACCGCCGATTTCTCTTAGCGATAAATATTTGTCCGCAGCTCTGATCCCATTTTGATCATATTTCTTATCAAGCTTACCCCTGTTATCACTGCATGTGTTAGGTACTAGTAGATGCAAGATAAGCAGATCCCCTGCAAGCGGCCTCCGTACGGAGTGCTGTAATACGCGTCCTGTACATCAGATCCCCGCTCCGTAAGAATAGTAGGGGGTTTTCCCCCGTGCCCAGTCGACTTTCTTTATGGACCTCTTTCTTTTTTCCCCTCCCAATAGAGCCCTCCTACTGAACAATTATTGCTAATATACTGGATGAGTACAAGATGGTGTCAACGACGGAGAATAGCGAGAGTGGTCTCACAACAAGGGCGTCAGCTGGGCCCCCAACACTCAGCCGGCCGCGAATGCTAGTCGTGATCAGCTGCCTTTTTGTATGATCCGGTGGAGTCCCAGTCGAAGCAGCCATACCGGCTAACGTTCATTTCTTAGCTATCATTATTCACGGCGGCTCTTGATTTTGTACGTTTTGTTCGATAACCCGAAGACGAAGTCATTTAAGCTGACGAGTCTGCTCCAAGACAATCACCAGTCCCGCCATTCCCACTATCGTTGCAGACTTCCGATCGGGTTCAGGCTACACCTGGATCGGCTCTGCCTATCTTTTGGCAAATGCAACTTCCAGTCCAGTATGGGGGAAACTGAGCGATATTTGGGGACGCAAAGCAATGCTGCTTACTGCGGTCGCGGTCTTTTTTATCGGTTCTCTCCTCTGTGCAGCATCAACCAATATGCCGATGTTTCTCAGTGGCCGTGCGATCCAGGGAAGCGGATCGGGAGGCGTCGTTATCCTCGTCAATATCTGCATCACAGATATGTTTGATATAAGGTATATCGCAGGCGATTACCTCCGATGTGACTACTGGACTTCGCTAACAGTAACAAAGATGCAGGAGCATGTACCTGGGACTAACCAGTGTGGTCTGGGCACTGGCCAGTGGTATCGGTCCGGTCCTAGGCGGAGTGTTCACTCAACTCGTCTCATGGAGGTGGAATTGGTGGATCAACCTGCCTTGCAGTGCATTGGCGTTTGTTATGCTGATCTGGCTTCTCAACGTTGATGCCGGAGCAAACCGACTATCCTTCCGATCTGGCGTGAAAAGACTTGACTGGCTTGGAATTGTCACCATTTTAGGGGTCACTTTGATGCTTCTCCTGGGCCTGAATTTTGGAGGAGAAACCTTTCCGTGGAAGTCGCCTAAGGTCTTATGTCTCATTGTATTTGGAGTTATCACGATCCCCTTATTCGTGCTTAGTGAGGCGAAATACGCCCGGTTTCCCATCATGCCAATGCGTCTTTTCAAGCATCGCTCAAACGTGGCATCGTTGTTGGTTTGCTTTTGCCATGGCTTTGTGAGTTTTTCGGTCAATTATCTCATGATGTCAGCAATTGATTAGATGGGTTGAATCATCCAGGTCTATATCTCCGCCTTCTATTTCCTTCCTCTTTTCTTCCAGGCTGTGAAGGGAACATCGATCCTGATGTCGGGAGTTTTGATTCTTCCCATCGCTATCGTTCAATGTCTTATAGGGATTGCCACAGGATTCGTCATAAAACACACTGGTAAGAGACAAATACTCTGTTCCGTACTAAATTTTCCGCTTACCCTCTCCCACAGGCCACTTTTGCGAGCCCATCTGGACTGGAATGGCCGTATTAACACTAGGATTCGGTTTATTCATTATTTTCGACGATCAGATGTCGATAGTCAAAATTGCAGTGATTGAGGCTGTCGCTGGGTTTGGCGTAGGCATGAATTTCCAGTCGCCTCTGATCGCGCTGCAATCCCACGTTGCCCCTGGCGATTTTGCGACCGCGACTGCAACTTTTGGGTTCACTCGCAATATCGCCACCTCTCTTTCTGTTGTCATCGGAGGAGTAATCTTCCAGCATAGCATGCAAACTCATGCCGCAGCACTTATAAGTGTCCTTGGAGATGAGACGGCAGCACATTTTGACGGGTCTAGTGCGGAAGCCAATGTAGGCTTGATCGCATCACTTCCCGTCCACCAGCGCAATGCAGTCCGCGGAGCGTATGTCGCTAGTCTTCGTTCCATGTGGATTTTGTATGTCTGCGTTGCCGCGGTAGGGCTTCTGGCTAGCTTAATGGTTAGCAAAAAGTCCCTTGAAGGCCCGACCGATAGAAAGTCAAATGGCCCGGTGTCAGAGTCGCTGCAGTCCCACGAGCTGCAGCAAATAACTCGAAGGTGATCTCTCACTTTTCAACATATTTTGAGGCGAAGTGCCAATGGAATATGTTAATCATTACGGATGTTGTCAATGCAATAAAAATTTGATTTAAAAGTATATACTGCTAAATTCGAATATTTCACTACTATATTTTGATGAAAATGACGAAATAAGTTTAGCCCGCACCTACCCACCAACCCATTTTAAACGGTTCATACAAATTCCTCCAAATCCCATCCTATCCCATGGGGGGTGGACGACCGAGCCTATCCCATGGGGGGTGGACGACCGAGCCTGAGTGCTGGT